>JAWPHD010009048.1:0-108273 GCA_037043455.1 Cyrtodaria siliqua | reverse complement strand
GAATATATATGTGTAAGCACGGAAAATGTATGTGTAAGAACGGAATATATATGTGTAAGAACTGAATATATATGTGTAAGAACGGAATATATATGTTTAAGAACTGAATATATATGTGTAAAAACTGAATATATATGTGTAAGAACTGAATATAGAGGTGTAAGAACTGAATATATATGCGTAAGAACTGAATATATATGCGTAAAACTGAATATATATGCGTAAGAACTGAATATATATGCGTAAAACTGTATATATACGTGTAAGAACTGAATATATATGCGTAAGAACTGAATATATATGCGTAAACTGAATATATATGTGTAAGAACTGAATATATGCTTAAGAACAGAATATATATGCTTAAGAACTGAATATATATGTGTAAGAACTGAATATATTTGCGTAAGAACTGAATATATATGCGTAAGAACTGAATAAATATGCGTAAGAACGGAATATATATTTGTAAGAACGAAACATATATGTGTAAGAACGCAATATATATGTGTAAGAACTGAATATATATGTGTAAGATCTGAATATATATGCGTAAGAACTGAATATATATGCGTAAAAACTGAATATATATGCGTAAGAACGGAATATATATTTGTAAGAACGAAACATATATGTGTAAGAACGCAATATATATGTGTAAGAACTGAATATTTATGTGTAAGAACGGAATATATATGTGTAAGAACTGAATATATATGTGTAAGAACTGAATATATGTGTGTAAGCACTGAATATATATGTGTAAGAACTGAATATATATGCGTAAGAACTGAATATATATGCGTAAGAACTGAATATATATGCGTAAGAACTGAATATATATGCGTATGAACTGAATATATATGCGTAAAACTGAATATATATGTGTAAGAACTGAATATATATGTGTAAGAACTGAATATATGCGTAAGAACTGAATATATATGTCTAAGAACTGAATATATATGCTTAAGAACACAATATATATGCGTAAAAACTCAATATAAATGTTTATGAACTCAATATATATGCGTAAAACTGAATAAATATGTGTAAGAACTGAATATATATGCGTAAGAACTAAATATATATGCGTAAGAACTGAATATATACGTCTAAGAACTGAATATATGTGCATAAGAACTGAATGTATATGCGTAATAACTCAATATATATGCGTAAAACTGAATATATACGTGTAAGAACTCAATATATATTCGTAAGAACGGAATAATATGCGTAAGAACGGAATATATATGTGTAAGAACGGAATATATATTTGTAAGAACGGAAAATATATGTGTAAGAATGGAATATATATGTGTAAGAACTGAATATATATGTGTAAGAACGGAATATATATGTGTAAGAACTGAATATATGTGTAAGAACTAAATATATATGTGTAAGAACTTAATATATATGCGTAAAACTGAACATATATGCGTAAGAACTGAATATATATGCGTAAAACTGAATATATACGTGTACAAACTGAATATATATGCGTAAGAACGGAATATATATGCGTAAAAACGGAATATATATGTGTAAAAACGGAATATATATTTGTGAGAACGGAAAATATATGTGTAAGAACGGAATATATATGTGTAAGAACTGAATATATATGTGTAAGAAAGGAATATATATGCGTAAGAACTGAATATATATGTGTAAGAACGGAATATATATGTGTAAGAACTAAATATATATGTGTAAGAACGGAATATATATGTGTAAGAACTGAATATATATGTGTAAGAACTGAATATATATGTAAGAAGTGAATATATATGCGTAATAACTGAATAAATATGCGTAAAACTGAATATTTACGTGTAAGAACTGAATATATATGCGTAAGAACGGAATATATAAGCGTAAGAACGGAATATATATGTGTAAGAACGGAATATATATGTGTAAGCACGGAAAATGTATGTGTAAGAACGGAATATATATGTGTAAGAACTGAATATATATGTGTAAGAACGGAATATATATGTTTAAGAACTGAATATATATGTGTAAAAACTGAATATATATGTGTAAGAACTGAATATAGAGGTGTAAGAACTGAATATATATGCGTAAGAACTGAATATATATGCGTAAAACTGTATATATACGTGTAAGAACTGAATATATATGCGTAAGAACTGAATATATATGCGTAAACTGAATATATATGTGTAAGAACTGAATATATGCTTAAGAACAGAATATATATGCTTAAGAACTGAATATATATGTGTAAGAACTGAATATATTTGCGTAAGAACTGAATATATATGCGTAAGAACTGAATATATATGTCTAAGAAATGAATATATATGTGTAAGAACTGAATATGTATGTGTAAGAACGGAATATATATGTGTAAGAACTGAATATATATGTGTAAGAACTGAATATATATGTGTAAGAACGGAATATATATGTGTAAGAACTGAAAATATATGTGTAAGAACTGAATATATGTGTAAGAACTGAATATATATGTGTAAGAACTGAATATATATGCGTAAAAACTGAATATATATGAGTAAAACTGAATATGTGCGTGTAAGAATAGAATATATATGCGTAAGAACGGAATATATATGCGTAAGAACGGAATATATATGTGTAAGAACGGAATATATACTTGTAAGAATGGAAAATATATGTGTAAGAACGGAATATATATGTGTAAGAACTGAATATATATGTGTAAGAACTGAATATATATGTGTAAGAACTGAATATATATGTGTAAGAACTGAATATATATGTGTAAGAACTGAATATATATGTTTAAGAACTGAATATATATGCGTAAGAAATAAATATATATGCGTAAGAAATCAATATATATGCTTAAGAACTGTATATATATGCGTAAAACTGAATATATATGTGTAAGAACTGAATATATATGAGTAGGAACTGAATATATATGCGTAAGAACTGAGTATATATGTCTAAGAACTGAATATATATCCGTAAGAACTGAATATTTATGCGTAAGAACTGAATATTTATGCGTAAGAACGGAATATATATGTGTAAGAACGGAATATATATGTGTAAGAACGGAATATATATGTGTAAGAACTGAATATATATGCGTAAGAACGGAATATATATGCGTAAGAACGGAATATATATGTGTAAGAACGGAATATATATTTGTAAGAACGGAAAATATATGTGAAAGAACGGAATATATATGTGTAAGAACTGAATATATATGTGTAAAAAAGAAATATATATGTGTAAGAACTAAATATATATGTGTAAGAACTCAACATATATGCTTAAGAACTGAATATATATGTGTAAGAACTGAATATATATGCGTAAGAACTGAATATATATGCGTAAGAACTGAATATATGCGTAAGAACAGAATATATATGCGTAAAACTGAATACATATGTGTAAGAACTGAATATATATGCGTAAGAACTGAATATATATGCGTAAGAACTAAATATACAAGTCTAAGAACTGAATATATATGTGTAAGAATTGAATAGATATGTGTAAGAACGGAATATATATGTGTAAGAACGGAATATATATTTGTAAGAAAGAAAAATATATGTGTAAGAACGGAATATATATGTGTAAGAACTGAATATATATGTGTAAGAACGAAATATATATGTGTAAGAACTGAATATATATGTGTAAATACTGAATATATATGTGTAAGAACTGAATATATATGTGTAAGAACTGTATATATATGCGTAAGAACTGAATATATCTGCGTAAGAACTGAATATAAATGCGTAAAAACGGAATATATAATTGTAAGAACTTAAAATATATGTGTAAGAACGGGATATATATGTGTAAGAACTGAATATATATGTTTAAGAACGGAATATATATGTGTAAGAACGGAATATATATTTGTAAGAACGGAAAATATATGTGTAAGAACTGAATATATATGTGTAAGAACGGAATATATATGCGTAAGAACTGAATATATATGCGTAAGAACTGAATATATATGTGTAATAACTGAATATATATGTGTAAGAACTGAATATATATGTGTAAGAACTAAATATATATGTGTAAGAACGGAATATATATGTGTAAGAACTGAATATATATGTGTAAGAACTGAATATATGTGTAAGAACTGAATATATATGCGTAATAACTGAATAAATATGCGTAAAACTGAATATGTACGTGTAAGAACTGAATATATATGCGTAAGAACGGAATATATATGCGTAAGAACGGAATATATATGTGTAAGAACGGAATATATATGTGTAAGAACGGAAAATGTATGTGTAAGAACTGAATATATATGTGTAAGAACTGCATATATATGTGTAAGAACTGAATATATATGTGTAAGAACTGAATATATATGTGTAAGAACTGAATATATATGTGTAAGAACTGAATATATATGCGTAAGAACTGAATACATATGCATAAGAACGGAATATATATTTGTAAGAACGGAAAATATATGTGTAAGAACGGAATATATATGTGTAAGAACTGAATACATATGTGTAAGAACTGAATACATATGCATAAGAACGGAATATATATTTGTAAGAACGGAAAATATATGTGTAAGAACGGAATATATATGTGCAAGAACTGAATATATATGTGTAAGAACTGAATATATATGCGTAAGAACTGAATATATATGCGTAAGAATGGAATATATATGTGTAAGAACGGAATATGTATGTTTAAGAACGGAATATATATGTGTAAGAACTGAATATATATGCGTAAGAACGGAATATATATGTGTAAGAACGGAATATATATTTGTAAGAACGGAAAATATATGTGTAAGAACTGAATATATATGTGTAAGAACTGAATATATATGCGTAAGAACTGAATATATATGCGTAAAACTGAATATATACGTGTAAGAACTGAATATATATACGTAAGAACGGAATATATGCGTAAGAACGGAATATATATGTGTAAAAACGGAATATATATATGTAAGAACGGAAAATATATGTGTAAGAACGGATTATATATATCTAAGAACCTAATATATATGTGTAAGAACTGAATATATATGTGTAAGAACTGTATATATATGTTTAAGAACTGAATATAGAGGTGTAAGAACTGAATATATATGCGTAAGAACTGAATATATATGCGTAAAACTGAATATATATGCGTAAGAACTGAATATATATGCGTAAAACTGAATATATACGTGTAAGAACTGAATATATGCTTAAGAACAGAATATATATGCGTAAAACTGAATATATATGTGTAAGAACTGAATATATTTGCGTAAGAACTGAATATGTATGTGTAAGAACTGAATACATATGTGTAAGAACTGAATATGTATGTGTAAGAACGGAATATATATGTGTAAGAACTGAATATATATGTGTAAGAACTGAATATATATGTGTAAGAACGGAATATATATGTGTAAGAACTGAATATATATGTGTAAGAACTGAATATATGTGTAAGAACTGAATATATATGTGTAAGAACTGAATATATATGCGTAAAAACTGAATATATATGAGTAAAACTGAATATGTGCGTGTAAGAATTCAATATATATGCGTAAGAACGGAATATATATGCGTAAGAACGGAATATATATGTGTAACAACGGAATATATACTTGTAAGAACGGAAAATATATGTGTAAGAACTGAATATATATGTGTAAGAACTGAATATATATGTGTAAGAACTGAATATATATGTGTAAGAACTGAATATATATGTGTAAGAACTGAATATATATGTTTAAGAACTGAATATGTATGCGTAAGAATTGAAAATATATGCGTAAAACTGAATATATATGTGTAAGAACTGAATATATATGCGAAAGAACTGAATATATATGTCTAAGAACGGAATATATATGCGTAAGAAATAAATATATAGGCGTAAGAACTCAATATATATGCTTAAGAACTGTATATATATGCGTAAAACTGAATATATATGTGTAAGAACTGAATATATATGCGTAGGAACTGAATATATATGCGTAAGAACTGAGTATATATGTCTAAGAACTGAATATATATCCGTAAGAACTGAATATTTATGCGTAAGAACTGAATATTTATGCGTAAGAATGGAATATATATCTGTAAGAACGGAATATATATGTGTAAGAACGGAATATATTTGTGTAAGAACTGAATATATATGCGTAAGAACGGAATATATATGCGTAAGAACGGAATATATATGTGTAAGAACGGAATATATATGTGTAAGAAAGGAATATATATGTGTAAGTACTGAATATATATGTGTAAGAACTCAATATATATGCTTAAGAATTGAATATATATGTGTAAGAACTGAATATATATGCGTAAGAACTGAATATATATGCCTAAGAACTGAATATATGCGTAAGAACAGAATATATATGCGTAAAACTGAATATATATGTGTAAGAACTGAATATATATGCGTAAGAACTGAATATATATGCGTAAGAACTAAATATACATGTCTAAGAACTGAATATATATGTGTAAGAACTGAATATATATGTGTAAGAACGGTATATATATGTGTAAGAACGGAATATATATTTGTAAGAACGGAAAATATATGTGTAAGAACGGAATATATATGTGTAAGAACTGATTATATATGTGTAAGAACGGAATATATATGTGTAAGAACTGAATATATATGTGTAAGAACTGAATATATATGCGTAAGAACTGAATATATATGCGTAAGAACTGAATATATATTTGTAAGAACGAAATATATATTTGTAAGAACTTAAAATATATGTGTAAGAACGGAATATATATGTGTAAGAACTGAATATATATGTTTAAGAACGGAATATATATGTGTAAGAACGGAATATATATTTGTAAGAACGGAAAATATATGTGTAAGAACTGAATATATATGTGTAAGAACGGAATATATATGTGTAAAAACTGAATATATATGTGTAAGAACTGAATATATATGTGTAAAAACTAAATATTTATGTGTAAGAACTGAATATATATTCGTAAGAACTGAATATATATGCGTAAAACAGAATATATATGTGTAAGAACTGAATATATATGCGTAAGAACTGTATATATATGTGTAATTAATAAATATATATTTGTAAGAACGGAAAATATATGTGAAAGAACGGAATATATATGTGTAAGAACTGAATATATATGTGTAAGAGAAATGAATATATATGTGTAAGAACTGAATATATATGCGTAAGAACTGAATATGTATGTCTAAGAACCCAATATATATGCGTACGAACTGAATATATATGCGTAAGAACTCAATATATATGCTTAAGAACTGAATATATATGCGTAAAACTGAATATATATGTGTAAAAACTGAATATATATGCGTAAGAACTGAATATATATGCGTAATTATTGAATATATATGTCTGAGAACTGAATATATATGCGTAAGAACTGAATATATATGTTTAAGAACGTAATATATATGCGTAAGAACTGAATATATATGTGTAAGAACGGAAAATATATGTGTAAGAACGGAATATATATGTGTAATAACTGAATATAAATGAACTGAATAGATATGTGTAAGAACGGAATATATAATTGTAAGAACGGAAAATATATATGTAAGAACGGAATATATATGTGTAAGAACTGAATATATATGTGTAAGAACGGAATATATATGTGTAAGAACTGAATATATATGTGTAAGTACTGAATATATATGTGTAAGAACTGAATATATATGCTTAAGAATTGAAAATATATACGTAAAACTGAATATATATGTGTAAGAACTGAATATATATGCGTAAGAACTGAATATATATGCGTAAGAACTGAATATATATGCGTAAAACTGAATATATATGTGTAAGAACTGAATATATATGAGTAAGAACTGAATATATATGCGTAAGAACAGAATATATATGTCTAAGAACTGAATATATATGCGTAAGAACTGAATATATATGCGTAAGAACTCAATATATATGCTTAAGAACTGAATATATATGCATAAAACTGAATATATATGTGTAAGAACTGAATATATATGCGTAAGAACTGAGTATATATGTCTAAGAACTGAATATATATCCGTAAGAACTGAATATATATGCGTAAGAACTGAATATTTATGCGTAAGAACGGAATATATATGTGTAAGAACGGAATATATATGTGTAAAAACAGAATATATATTTGTAAGAACGGAAAATATATGTGTAAGAACGGAATATATATGTGTAAGAACTGAATATATATGCTTAAGAACTAAATATATATGCGTAAAACTGAATATATATGTGTAAAACTGAATATATATGCGTAAGAACGGAACATATATGCTTAAGAACTGAATATATATGTCTAAAAACTGAATATATATGCCTAAGAACTCAATATATATGCGTAAGAACTCAATATATATGCTTAAGAACTGAATATATATGCGTAAAACTGAATATATATGTGTAAGAACGGAATATATATTTGTAAAAACGGAAAATATATGTGAAAGAACTGAATATATATGTGTAAGAACTGAATATATGTGCAAGAACTGAATATATATGTGAAAGAACTGAATATATATGTGTAAGAACTGAATATATTTGTGTAAGAACTGAATATATATGCGTAAGAACTTAATATATATGCGTAAGAACTGAATATATATGCGTAAGAACTGAATAGATATGTGTAAGAACGGAAAATATATATGTCAGAACGGAATATATATGTGTAAGAACTGAATATATATGTGTAAGAACGGAATATATATGTGTAAGAACTGAATATATATGTGTAAGTACTGAATATATATGTGTAAGAACTGAATATATATATGCTTAAGAATTGAAAATATATGCGTAAAACTGAATATATATGTGTAAGAACTGAATATATATGCGTAAGAACTGAATATATATGTGTAAGAACGGAATATATATGTGTAAGAACTGAATATATATGTGTAAGTACTGAATATATATGTGTAAGAACTGAATATATATGCTTAAGAATTGAAAATATATACGTAAAACTGAATATATATGTGTAAGAACTGAATATATATGCGTAAGAACTGAATATATATGCGTAAGAACTGAATATATATGCGTAAAACTGAATATATATGTGTAAGAACTGAATATATATGAGTAAGAACTGAATATATATGCGTAAGAACAGAATATATATGTCTAAGAACTGAATATATATGCGTAAGAACTGAATATATATGCGTAAGAACTCAATATATATGCTTAAGAACTGAATATATATGCATAAAACTGAATATATATGTGTAAGAACTGAATATATATGCGTAAGAACTGAGTATATATGTCTAAGAACTGAATATATATCCGTAAGAACTGAATATATATGCGTAAGAACTGAATATTTATGCGTAAGAACGGAATATATATGTGTAAGAACGGAATATATATGTGTAAAAACAGAATATATATTTGTAAGAACGGAAAATATATGTGTAAGAACGGAATATATATGTGTAAGAACTGAATATATATGCTTAAGAACTAAATATATATGCGTAAAACTGAATATATATGTGTAAAACTGAATATATATGCGTAAGAACGGAACATATATGCTTAAGAACTGAATATATATGTCTAAAAACTGAATATATATGCCTAAGAACTCAATATATATGCGTAAGAACTCAATATATATGCTTAAGAACTGAATATATATGCGTAAAACTGAATATATATGTGTTAAGAACGGAATATATATTTGTAAAAACGGAAAATATATGTGAAAGAACTGAATATATATGTGTAAGAACTGAATATATGTGCAAGAACTGAATATATATGTGAAAGAACTGAATATATATGTGTAAGAACTGAATATATTTGTGTAAGAACTGAATATATATGCGTAAGAACTGAATATATATGCGTAAGAACTGAATATATATGCGTAAGAACTGAATAGATATGTGTAAGAACGGAAAATATATATGTCAGAACGGAATATATATGTGTAAGAACTGAATATATATGTGTAAGAACGGAATATATATGTGTAAGAACTGAATATATATGTGTAAGTACTGAATATATATGTGTAAGAACTGAATATATATATGCTTAAGAATTGAAAATATATGCGTAAAACTGAATATATATGTGTAAGAACTGAATATATATGCGTAAGAACTGAATATATATGCGTAAGAACTGAATATATATGCGTAAAACTGAATATATATGTGTAAGAACTGAATATATATGAGTAAGAACTGAATATATATGCGTAAGAACAGAATATATATGTCTAAGAACTGAAAATATATGCGTAAGAACTGAATATATATGAGTAAGAACTCAATATATATGCTTAAGAACTGAATATATATGCATTAAACTGAATATATAT
Organism: Cyrtodaria siliqua; assembly: GCA_037043455.1. Taxonomy (NCBI): domain Eukaryota; kingdom Metazoa; phylum Mollusca; class Bivalvia; order Adapedonta; family Hiatellidae; genus Cyrtodaria; species Cyrtodaria siliqua. Next base: position 97,834 of record JAWPHD010009048.1, on the reverse strand, counting down.
GTGTAAGAACTGAATATATATGCGTAAGAACTCAGTATATATGTCTAAGAACTGAATATATATCCGTAAGAACTGAATATATATGCGTAAGAACTGAATATTTATGCGTAAGAACGGAATATATATGTGTAAGAACGGAATATATATGTGTAAGAACGGAATATATATGCGTAAAAACGAAATATATATGTGTAAGAACGGAATATGTATTTGTAAAAATGGAAAATATATGTGAAAGAACTGAATATATATGTGTAAGAACTGAATATATGTGTAAGAACTGAATATATATGTGAAAGAACTGAATATATATGTGTAAGAACTGAATATATTTGTGTAAAAACTGAATATATATGCGTAAGAACTGAATATATATGCGTAAGAACTGAATATATATGTGTAAGAACTGAATATATATGTGTAAGAACTGAATATATATGCGTAAAACTGAATATATATGTGTAAGAACTGAATATATATGCGTAAAAACTGAATATATATGCGTAAGAACGGAATATATATGTGTAAGAACGGAATATATATGTGTAAGAACTGAATACATATGTGTAAGAACTGAATATATATGTGTAAGAACTGAATATATATGCTTCAAAACTGAGTATATATGTCTAAAAACTGAATATATATGCGTAAGAACTGAATATATATGCTTAAGAAACTCAATATATATGCTTAAGAACTGAATATATATGCGTAAAACTGAATATATATGTGTTAGAACTGAATATATATGCGTAAGAACTGAATATATATCCGTAAGAACTGAATATATGTCTAAGAACTGAATATATATGCGTAAGAACGTAATATATATGTGTAAGAACGGAATATATATGTGTAAGAACGTAATATATATGCGTAAGAACGGAATATATATGTGTAAGAACGGAATATATATTCGTTAGAACGGAAAATATGTGTGTAAGAACGGAATATATATGTGTAAGAACTGAATATATATGCGTAAGAACTCAATATATATGCTTAAGAACTGAATATATATGCGTAAAACTGAATAAATATGTTAAGAACTGAATATATATGCGTAAGAACTGAATATATATGCGTAAGAACTGAATATATGTCTAAGAACTGAATATATATGCGTAAGAACTTAATATATATGTGTAAGAACGGAATATATATGTGTAAGAACGTAATATTTATGCGTAAGAACGGAATATATATGTGTAAGAACGGAATATATATTCGTAAGAACGGAAATATGTGTGTAAGAACGGAATATATATGTGTAAGAACTGAATATATATGCGTAAGAACTTAATATATATGCGTGAGAACTTAATATATATGCGTAAAACAGAATATATATGTGTAAGAACTGAATATATATGTGTAAGAACTGAATATATATGTGTAAGAACGAAATATGTATGTGTAAGAACTGAATATATATGTTTAAGAACTGAATATATGTGTAAGAACTGAATATATATGTGTAAGAACTGAATATATATGTTAATAACGGAATATATAAGTGTAAGAACTCAATATATATGTGTAAGAACTGAATATATATGTGTAAGAACTGAATATATATGTGTGAGAACTGAATATATATCCGTAAGAACTGAATATATATGCGTAAAACTGAATATATATTCGTAAGAACTGAATATATATGCGTAAGAACTGAATATATATGCGTAAGAACTGAATATATATGCGTAAAACTGAATATATATGTGTAAGAACTGAATATATATGCGTAAGAACTGAATATGTATGTCTAAGAACTGAATAGATTTGCGTAAGAACTGAATATATATGCGTAAGAACTCAATATATATGCTTAAGAACTGAATATATATGCGTAAAACTGAATATGTATGTGTAAGAACAGAATATATATGCGTAAGAACTGAATATATATGCGTAAGAACTGAATATATATGCGTAAGAACTGAATATATATGCGTAAGAACTGAATATATATGTCTAAGAACTGAATATATATCGTAAGAACTGAATATTATATGCGTAAGAACTGAATATATATGCGTAAGAACGGAATATATATGTGTAAGAACGGAATATATATGTGTAAGAACGGAATATATATGTGTAAGAACGGATTATATATGCGTAAGAACTGAATATATATGTATAAGAACTGAATATATATGCTTAAGAACTCAATATATATGTGTTAGAACGAAATATATATGTGTAAGAACGTAATATATATTCGTAAGAACGGAATATAAATGTGTAAGAACGGAATATATATTTGTAAGAACGGAAAATATATGTGTAAGAACGGAATATATATGTGTTAGAACTGAATATATGTATAAGAACGGAATATATATGTGTAAGAACTGAATATATATGTGTAAGAACTGTATATTTATGTGTAAGTACTGAATATATATGTGTAAGAACTGAATTATATATGCGTAAGAACTGAATATATATGCGTAAAACTGAATATATATGTGTAAGATCTGAATATATATGCGTTAAAAAACTGAATATATATGCGTAAGAACTGAATATATGTGTAAGAACGGAATATATATGCGTAAGAACTCAATATATATGCTTAAGAACTGATATATATGCGTAAAACTGAATAATATATGTGTAAGAACTGAATATATATGCGTAAAAACTGAATATATATGCGTAAGAACTGAATATATATGTCTAATAACTGAATATATATCCGTAAGAACTGAATATATATTGGTAAGAACTGAATATGTATGCGTAAGAACGGAATATATATGCAACAAAAAGTAAAAATCCAAAAAGAATAGAAGCTGGGAAAAAAGGAGCAGCGGCAAGAAAGGCAAAGCGTTTGCTTCAAGATGCAAAGCAAAATGCTGCAAAGCAAGATGCTGCAAATCAAATAACAAAAATAACAATAGATGAAGAGGAACCAGAAATCAAAATAAACGTATACAAAAATTATATTCCACCGTGTCTGGTTGTATTAGGCATTGCTGGGTTGGGTTTGTATACTTATAACAAGAAATCTGCTACCTGTGCAACCTGCTGCTGTTCATGTTGCACCAAAAGACCCGAGACGTAATAGTTGGCCATTACATAAGAATTTCATTAACGTCTGTATATTTTTGGTAACAATAAAACCACTGTTGAGTTCCGGTTTATATCCGACGCACATGCGCAGCAGGCTATTTTATTACGGTTTAACGAACGCCATTTTGCTTTGGTGACATAGCCGGATCCTGGTGTACAGTAGGTCGACTTTATATACGTTACATTGGACATTGCAAGCCATTGTAATCATTGCAAAATCGTGGGCGAAAATATTTTTGGGCGAAGGTAAGTACCGTAGATAAGTTCTGGTAGGTAATATGGCATATGATGGTTTTGGTGGAGAAGTAGGTCATGTTTCACGGGGCTGTCCACAAGTTCATGAATGTGTGGCTATGGCTGTGGGCAGTGTTGAGAACTTGTCACACACCATTACGGGGCTTATGTGATAGGGATGTTGTGGAGTGTCTATATGTATTTACAACACAGGCAAACATTTCATGCGCCGCAAAGTTTTGTTTCTCTAAGTAGTTGTGCACGACGTCGTACGTGTGTTTTTTGTATTAGTGTGTAAATATGCATTTCAAGGGCAATTTGATTGTATGTCCTGTCATACAGACGCCTCGTTATATAATAAATGCCTGTAAAAGACTATTTTCCCCTAAATTTAGCAGGAATCTGTCCCAATCAGAAGGCAAAATTCGTCTGAAAATGTGAAGAAAAGGAAAAAATATGCAATGTTTGTCTGTTGTGGGTCTGAGAGTTTATAATTATAATTAAGGTATATAATGTATGCAAATTTGTCAAATCGTACATTTTGCCCAAAATTAGAGAGTTGCAGCAAACAATTTTGTTTCCCAGAACAATTCTTAATTGTTCGCCAGTGTTCGCAACTAGCGGTGATGTTCCCGCAAACACCATGGTAATCTTTGGCGAATTTGCCGCAAACTCCCTAAAAGTTATACATTCGCCAGAAGTTCGCCAGAAACATTTATTTATTTGGAAAGTTCGCCAAACATCAGCACAAACTTACTTGCAGTTTTTTGTTCGCCACAACATTGCGACGAACTTTACCATTCCGATTTACTTTTTTATTGCACGCCGTAACATCGCCACAAACTTTTCCATTCAGGTTTGTCGTTCCTTTATTCGCCATAAGATCACGACAAATTTATCCATTCTGATCTGCTTTATCTCCGTTCGCCAAAACTTCACCACACAGCTTAAACTTTATACAGATTTTTGATATTTCTTCTATGTTACTTAATTATTACTCAAGTAAAATGTACTCAAGTAAAATGTCCTCAAGTAAAATGTGGATTTTATCTCAAAGGACCACTTGAAGAATTTATTTTGCCAAGTAAAAAACTTTTAGTGGAACCTTATTTTTTCAGTCGGTAGCACGGCGGATTTGTAACCGGAGGCCCCGAGTTCAATCCTCCATGGTGCCACTGAATTTCGTCGATGTGTTCTTGGGCAAGACACTTTCCCGTAGCCTTGTCCATTGGATGGGGACGGTCCCGTGTATCGGTCTATCCTCCGAGCACGTTAAAGAACCATAGGAATCTATCTGATATAAGAGTAGGGCACGGTTCCCGGATTCCTATGTATCCTTCTCCTCTCTCTGGGGCGGCTCTAAATAACCTATACTGTGTTTATGAGCCGTTAAACAACATTCAATTCAATTCAATTATTTTTTCAGAAAAAGCCAAAATATGTATCATTGTGTTGCAAGAACATTTTTAAAAACCAAACATCATGATAACTCCAACATTTAAAACCAGAACAATTAAAATTGTGTCCCAAGTGCAAAATGATATCAATATTACTCTGCATTAACATGACCATGATGACAAGTCAATTTAATAGTTTAAGTCATAGTGATTTATTATATAGGAACTATCTTCAAATTCAACAAATATATAATCTACTTTGAAATTTAAGCACAATACTTTAAATAACATGTATTTAAAAGTCAAAAAAATGACAAAGATAATTAATGCTTAATATCAAAATAATATAATACAAGTGTACAGTCATGTAGAAACACAATTTATGATAGATTGGGGGAAAAGCTGGATAATCTTGCTGACTGGGTCAGTTAATTATTATTATCAGGTAGTATGCAATTTCCTTTGATCTGATGCAGTATGATGCAGTATCCTGCAGAGATTATTCTATTAGAAACACATGTGTTCAAGAAACACTGGTATTTTTTCATAAATAACCATTATCATGTGTCTATATAGGCAATGTGTGTTATCAACAGTGTATTATTTTTCAATGAAACTGTAACAATTTAAAACAATGAATTTGAATGAGTTTATTTGAGTGAATATTCTGAAGAGGATTGTAAGTATATAACAGTTTTATTTTTATATGTCGGAAATAGCAAGTTTTGCATTTTTCATCTGGTTAGGTAACAGTCGCCTGGAACTTTCGGAATCCGCCCCAGACCATCATCAGACCTATAACCTTACCTCCATTGGTAAATGTTTATATTTATGTTTGTGGGTCTGTCCTAAGGGTCTGGTGCTGATTCTAATTTAAGATATCCAGGCACCAAATGCCTATTGGACTAATGCAGAAATGACAGCGCTCGACATCTCCATAAAAATGGGAGTAATACAGAAATGACAGCGCTCGACATCTCCATAAAAATAAGAGTAATGTAGAAATGACAGAGCTCGACATCTCTATGAAATGACTGTAATGCAGGAATAACAACGGTCGACATCTCTGTAAAAGTGAGAGTAATGCCCAACGACAGCGCTCGACATCTCCATAAAAATGGGAGAGATGCAGAAATGCGCTCGTCATCTCTGTGAAAATGAGAGAAATGCAGAGAAGTCTCCATGAAAATGAGAGTAATGCAGAAATGGCAGCGCTCGACATCTCCATGAAAATGAGAGTAATGCAGAAATGACAGCGGTTGACATCATCATGATAATGGGAGTAATGAAGAAATTACTGCGGTTGACATCTCCATAAAATGGGAGTAATGCAAAAATGACACCACTCGACATCTCCATGAAAATGGGAGTAATGCAGAAATGACAGTGGTCGACATCTCCATAATAATGGGATTTATGCCGGAATGGCAGCGCTCGACATCTCCATGAAAATGAGAGTAATGCAGGAATGACAGCGGTCGACATCTCCATAAAATGGGAGTAATGCAAAAATGACACCACTCGACATCTCCATGAAAATGGGAGTAATGCAGAAATGACAGCGGTCGACATCTCAATAATAATGGGATTTATGCAATAATGACAGCAGTCGACATCTCCATAAAATGAGAGTAATGCAGAAATGACAGCGGTTGACATCATCATGATAATGGGAGTAATGCAGAAATTACTGCGGTTGACATCTCCATAAAATGGGATTAATGCAGAAATGACAGAGGTCGACATCTCCATGAAAATGGGAGTAATGCAGAAATGACAGCAGTCGACATTTCCATAAAATGTTAATAATGCAGAAATGACAGTGGTCGACATCTCCATGAAAATGGAGTAATGCAGAAATGACAGTGGTCGACATCTCCATGAAAGTGGGAGTAATGCAGAAATGACAGTGGTCGACAGCTTCATAAAATGTGAGTAATGCAGAAATGACAGCGGTCGACATCTCCATAAAATGTGAGTTAAATGCAGAAATGACAGCGGTCGACATCTCCATAATATGTGAGTAATGCAGAAATGACAGCGGTCGACATCTCCATAAAATGTGAGTAATGCAGAAATGACAGACAGCGCTCGACATCTCCATAAAATGGGAGTAATGTGGAAAGAGAGTAAGAGACAACACTTGACATTTCCATGTACATGAGGATTTGCTTTTTACACAAATCAGGATAGGATTTTTTATTGTATTGCTTAAATGTCAACTTTGTAAGTTAGGGATTAGAAGTTTAATTTACAGTATTTATTTTGTATAAATTATTCATGGCAACACCCAATTTAATGATAAGATCATATTTATTTTAGTCAGTTTGTTCAAAATGAATAATGACAACAATTATTCCAACTTGTTATAGGGTGCCGTGTGTAACAAAACTATTTAGCTCAAAAACATGTTGTTTTTCACTATTTAACATAATGGACTGCACCATATTTAAATAAATCGACATGATTTAAATAAATTGACACTTAATAATTTAAATAAATCCTCTTGATTTAAAGTATATCCTTAAGATTTAAAATATATCGTCACGATTAAAATATATTCATGCGATTTAAATCATTAGAATATATGTAATTATATTAAAATATTTCTATTTATGCTCATAGAGGATTCGTTTAAATGGTGTTAATTTGTTTTAATGGTGTCGATTTATTAAATTATAGTGAATTTAATTAAATTGTTGCACATTTATACTATAACGAAGGTCGACTTATTTAGATCACAAACGAATAATTACATCAAAACCATTTAGTTAAATCGTATGGATAAAATCATATATTTAAATCGCGAGGATAAAATAATCTAAATCGTAAGGATATACTTTAAATCGAGAGCATTTATTTAGTGTCAATTTATTTAAATCGTTCCCATTTATTTAAATTTGGTGCAGTCCATGTTAAATAGTGAAAAAAATTGTTTTGAGCTATATATATATATTTATTGGTTACATCATACTAGCGTGACGCGTTTCAGATTCCCGCCAAAACGAATTTGCATTCAAAGTTATCCTCAACATTTTGCAATGTCATTTAGCCAATTGCTCCATCTATAGTTCATTTACGTGAAAGCAGTGATAAAACATTCATCTGCATCGTAAATTAAACAAGCATGCAACGCAAATCGTACATCAACACATGTGGCAAGCGGCCATAATGTTTATGTAGCAACAGCTTAGCAACAGTGCACTATTTACTGTGCCGTTGTCTTTCGGCTAACATAATGTAAAGATTTTGAACATACCGAAGCGCCGTGATACACACGAGGCGGGATCCGAAGAATGACGGGATTGGCCGAGAGTTCACGATTGGATAAAATGTGTGTTACTCGGTTTTTATCGTTAGGTTCTATAGTAAAATAAGAATCTTTGGCAGAGTAAAAAGTCGATATGTTCAAGATTTTGATTTTGAAAGATACATGTATTTAATCAGTTAGCATGAATGTGCATGACATATGCAGGGTTTTAAAGAACCACACTGAAGATACCTTAATGTTAACAATAAACTTGGTTGAACACAGTGTTTTAGCCAGCCAACCGTGCAGCCGTCTTTTTCACGGCCGTTTTAGAAAAATCGCGGCCAATGTTTGCGGGAGTGGGTGGGGTAATATATTGTTGCTCAGCAACACTTCTAAATTCTTACTTTCTCAATGTTGTCATGTTTTGTATACATTTATAGAAGAAATATGACCTAAAATGTATTTTGTCACCTTTATCTGTAAAAAATAAATTACCCCAGAGACACCCACTTGCCGCGAATTGTCGCATGTTAGCAACGTATTTTGAAAACCCTGTTTGCATACTGGCACACCCAGTTCTTGAATTTCTGCCTAATACACTGGTTGAACATCAAGGATAAAGACCGAGTTTATCACCTACCAGAATGTATTTGTATGCTCTTATTTCTGGTCACTGACTGGTCAGTTTTTTTGATGATGCTCTATCAAAATTATGAATTACCTTTATAGAACTGTTGTTATACTCATTTATGAGGACTGTAAGGGGACATTTTAGTGATATTTTCTGATGTGAAGTAGATTTTTACAAATGTATCAAATACATACACCTTTTACACTGTCGCGTGCAATAATAACTTTCCTATCTGACAATACCACTCTTCCTACGACAGGGGACGAAATATATTTTACTGTATACTCGTCCTGTAGGACAAGTGCCATTGACATGTTACTCGTCCGTATAGGATATATTTACTCTTCCTGCTCTGACTGTAAAAGTTCTAAGTCAAAGTAGTCAGATACCATCTTTTAACACTATAATATATAAATAAAACAAAGGGAAACATCATAACGTGTTGTTTTTTTCTTTATATAAATCATTGAAAATTATGAAACTTTGACCAGTATTATAGATGACTATATTCATATTTATATTCTATAGTTCACTACAGTCTGATGTTACAGGGCTATTTTAACCTATTTAACAGGGGCCGAAATTCGGCCTCTTCCCAATTGCAAAAACCTCTATTTTTTCCCAATTTTGGGGTAAAAAATTCCCAATTTAGTGACATACTTTATATAGTTTGTATGTTTAAATAACTCAGTTCTAAAACCTAATCAATATTTTACCTAAAACTACATTTTAATGAAATTTCCCCTTAAAAAAACATTTCCCAAAAAAACGAAAAATTTCCAGTTAAAAAAATATTTCCAAAAACAACGAAAATCACGCTACATTTTCCCCAATTTGAACAGTCTCGCGCTTCTTTTTCCGAAATTCAGCAGGCCTAGGCCTTTTCCCAATTTTCTTGAAAAAAGCCCAGTGTTACTCTGGATGGTATATATTTCCCACTTTTCCTGTGAAAAAATCCCTTCTTATTTTTTTTTTTTAATAATTATCAATTAAACTACAACACAGGAAAACAGCATACTTTTTGTGCGCTCCGTGAAATTAGAACGGGACCCGCATTTTAGAACGTCCCAAAGCGGAAATGCGTCAATTTCCCAATATCCGGTTAACTTAAATTGCATTTTATTGCTGATTAAACAGAGTTGCGACTATTTACTGCATTAATCGCTTAATAAACTATGTAAGAACTATTTTCTTTGTTGTTGTTTTCTACTGAAATGTTACTCGTCCTCTCGGCTGACCGATTCATGGATTTCACTCGTCCAGATTCGAAAATCACTCGTCAATACGAGCGGACGAATTTTCGTGCTCTGTACGATCTGTAGTCAACTCGCGGAGATATCGAAGTCAAAAGTCACCAAAGTGCCATTTAAATATACTCATCATTTGTCTGATCTTGTCTGGATATCCGGTCAACATTGGTTTATAAAATAAAGGAATGTGTTTGGTATAAAGCGCAAGTCTGTTTAAATTGTGATTGTTTTACTGACGAGAGAAATCAACGGAAATGTATGTATCCTACGATTAGTCATAGACATAAATAACGTGTGTATGTAATTATCGAATAATTAGTATTTTTCCCTAAATATGAAACGAAGACCAGAATAATATTGCATTCGATCAACATGCACTGTCCATTTTAGGACGCGGGATCCGCACCATTTTCTATGCGGTTGTGCTTTTTTGTAAACCTAATGCACGCTGATCGCGCATACAAATGTAGAAAACAATTCAATTTGTGACAAATATGCATGCGACATCGTAATCCGTAAATTTTAACTAAATGGACACAAACTCTGATTATTGTTTATCAGAGCTAGTCTTGATCATCTTGAACGCTTGATTGTAAATACAAACGTTTGTCCTGAGGGGGCACTCCTCAATTTCGCACGAATGTCCATGGTGTAAATCAGAAAGACATCAACTAAGCATCTTTTAGGTCCATGGATGGTATTTAGAATAATTATGAAGCACATGTTTGATGTTGTTCTCAGTTTTGAGTACTTACAAGTTTATTTTGGTGTATTGGAATATGCATTCTTTGTTTTTTTTGGAGGCTATAATTTGAAAAATGATCAACTAGCAAAAACTTCCAAAAAGTAGGTAAAATGGCTGATTTTCACTTACGGGGAGATCAGCATTGAATAACTTTTTAAAACGCCGGTATGTAAAACTTAGCATTTCCTGATATGGAAGAGCATTATGAGTGCAGAAGTCATTTTAGCAATATTTCAAATGTCAATAAATAAAAAAAAAGATTTTTCCTAAGCATATCAGTGTCATACTGATATGCTTAGGAAAATTCTTTTTTTTTATTTATTGACATTTGAAATATTGCTAAAATTGCTTTTTAAGCATGTTTTGAGGGGCAGGGTAATCTTAAAGAAATGGAACTAAAGTTGTACAGAAAATACTTTTTGATACTTTTATTTGGTATGGAAATATGGGTAATTTTATTGTCTTCTAAGAAATGTATGACCCAATGCTGAGGTGATTTATATTTGCTCAAGAATTCAGGCTTAGTGCTTGTCATGGGTTTGATTATTGAGAACTGTACATTAAACAGTGGAGTGCCCCCTTAAGGGTCCAACCTTTGTTTACTAAAACAGTCAAATGAAGTATTTTTTGTCTGTATTTCAACATATTTTTAAAGTTTGTTACCTTTCGGTTTGTTTGCGAAGAGAACTACTTCGGTTAGAATGTAATTTGTCGATAAGGCAAACACGCATTGCTACGAAACCCATATTATGAACAACTCAGTAAAATATGTATATTGTAATACTCCACGATGCACCGTATCGTATCTTGAGATATCTCAATATGTCTAATTTATCTTGAGATATTCCATGTTGAGATATCACATTTTATATTAAGATATTTGTATTGAGATATCTCAATTAATCCCTATAAATCTCAATGTATATATATCTCAATTTATCTTGAGATCATTGTCTTGAGATGTCTTAAGTTGTTTTGAGATATCTCAATGTGTCTTGAGTCATTGATATCTCAAAATATATTGCGATATATCTTACAATTCCTCAAGATGTATCGCAACTTATCGTGAGATATCTAACTTGCGATATCTCGAGATCCCATGTGTCTTGCGGTCGGTATATGCAATTTTAGTAGGATTTTCTAAGTTTGAGGTGGGCTTTATGCCATTTAAAAACTATCCATTGATGTAATTCTTGGGTTTGCCTTAGCACTGTTTCATTATATTGAGAGTTTGCTATCGGTAATGTCCCGTTTCAGTACTGGTTGCTATGGTATTTTGCTGTCATAGTAAGATGACGTCAAACATAGAATAGCATGTGGCGTTACGTCATGTCCAGACCGAAATCCGTTTCTCCAGACCGTTTTCCTTTTCAAAATCTCTGTTTAAATCGGTCTAGATATTTTATCTTATCGGTCGTTAAAAAATCTACAATTGCCCTTTACCCTTAAACTATGCCTTGGGGCAATATTCCTTGATCCATAACACGATTGTTTGTCGCTCGCTGTGCGAAAGAAGGTTAATTTGGACTAAACCATTACCGATAGTAGGGAGTTTTCCGGAAGAGTCTATAGCTAGGTAGCATGAGAAAGTATATCACGCGCTCTGTCGGTTCACTAAAGCGAGTGTTACCGTCTGTAATTTTTTTGATATACCGTTAGTCGTAAGGTGTTAGCCTCTTTGCTTGTGTCGGTTTGTTCAACATATTTGGCCAAAGCTGGGACTGAAATTTGTTTGCGTCATTAAAAAAAATTAAAATACCGAGCGGTGTTACTTGTTTGTTTGATTTTTTTTTTTACAATAACTTTAAGTATAATATTAATGACATTAATAATATTAATGACATTAATTAAGGAAAGTGATCAAACAAAATGTTAGAACCGACAAATGAACTCGACTGCCTCTAAATTACATCGGTTACCACGGTGATTCTTCACGCGACTTCCGGTTTATTAGACACTTCCGGTTCAATTCCTCAAATGATCAACAATTTTAATATTGAGTGAAAGTTATTCATTCAGTAAAGCGAAGACATGATGTCAGTCATTAAAATGTACAAATTGTGATAAAGTAAGTTATAAATAATACAAATATAATACAAACATAAATTTCAAATAGTTCTCTATATAAATGACTAAACAGAAAAAATGAATGGTGCAGCTGACATGGTGGGTGGGGTACGGCGATTTTCAAAATAAGTGCGATTCTTGCGGCAGTCAAAAACCTGGACCGATTTGCATTTTAAAATTTTAGAAGCCCTGGTCATGTCACATGACGTCATTATGTTGTCGCGTTAAAATAAAAAAAAAACATAATATAGCGGCTTTATATAAATTGAGTTATAGGAGGCAACTTTTTAGAGTGGAAATGACTTCTGATTGCACATTTCAGACCTTATTCATGCTATGGGGAAAAAAACAGACCTAAAGAAAAAATATTGCAAAAAAAGCTGTTAAACGGGCATTTCAGTGTTATCTTAAAAAGGTGCTGTTAGGCATGGATGGTATTTATAATAATTATAAAGCACATGTTTGATATTGGTTTCAGTTTTCAGTTTTGAGTAGTTCTAAGTTTATTTTGGTGTATTGGATTATGCATTCTTTGCGTCCATCTTTGTTTACATAGAGTTATTTAGTAAAAACTTGTAGCGACTACTGCTCTGAAACTACTTGACGGATGTTCATGAAACTTCACAGAAATGCTGATCTAGCTATCAAAAACCTATCAGTAGAGCTTTAAGGTCATTGACCTCTTGTTGGAGTCTGGCTTGACCACTGCTACCTTATCTTTAACATGGCCGATAGAGTTATTATATATTCATGTTTTGAAAACAAACGAGAGTATTATTCGCTATTGTAAGACAATTAAAAACAACATATGAGTTTGTCAGTCTTTGAAATAAGCCGGTAGCCTGAAGCCCGCAGTTAGTAAAAATCATGTCAGGCATGTAAATTTTACAAGCGGGCATGTTAAAAACAAGACGAAAATGCCAAAATAAATCGAAATAAAATCAGACACAAAAATTAACGACAGCTTATAAACTAATTTAAAAGTCGCTTTTTATTTTGTTTATACATATACATCGCCGGAAACAACTCTCGGTTTCAGAACAGACTGGTTTTCAATTTTATTTGCTACAGTTGCTGCCACGCGGATTACGACTTCTTCGCAGTATCCCCGCGGCCGTTTTTCCATCGAAGTCAAATGTCCCCGCGAGCGTACCGCGGATTGTCACCCGAAATATCGCGGGGATTCTCCGTGACCGTAAAAATCACCGCGATTGCAAAATCCAGTATCAAAAGAAAGCAATCGCGGGGATTCTCAATGATAGGTTCGCGGGGGAACGCGGTGGAAATTAGAGCAGGGATCTGAATCTGTACAATGTAGAGCCTGTTACGGCATAAACTCATCGGATGAGAGGCTGTTGCTGTTGGTAGCACTTTACGAGAGGTGATTTGAAGCTCTCCAATGATGGCATGCAAACGAAACTGTCTCCAAGATGGTTCCAATCAATAATTGTCTTTGGAAAGATTGAATTTTTATATTGTTCATTCTTGCACTGTATTGTTTTGAAACACTTTGAATTATTTAGCATCTGATTGTCTATAATGTTATTAGCTTGAAAGTCACTGAAAGTTTAGGTCTTTCAGGAATTAGATAGTCTTGGCATTTGAATCAATAAAAAACGTAATAAAACTGATAAATACGATGAATAAATTTCGAAAGCAATACATATTTCAAACTTTTAATGCATTAAATAACCCATGTTTTTCGGTGATTGTGTCACGGTGGTCAAAAGTTATTGTCCCCGCGTTGAGTGTTATTAGTGTCCGCGGTGAGTTAAAATCCCCGCGTTGAGTGTTATTAGTCGTAATCCGCGTGGCCTCAACTGCATTTACGAACGACGTTGGGGACGAATGAGCAATATTAAGTATGAATCAATATCGCAATGTAAATCCGACTGATAATGAACTGAAAATCTTTTCCGGTCTATTTTGTAACCTCCATGTACGAGAGCTTTCTTCATTATTTCAAAGAGCGTAACCTGGCAGAAAAAAATTATGCAGACGTTAGGGACTCAAAAAAACAACACTTATTAAACCTAACGCATAATTTTTATACCCAGTGACTGAGAATAAAGTATCAAAACAATCAAGTTCTTTATTTTATTTAATTATTTTATTATTATACAGAACATGTAACTTTCTGTGACAATATACGTATTAATTTTGTCTAAAAATAACACTCAAATTACAGTTAAAACATTCGGGTCAATAGAAATGTGTTCGGCTAGTAAATATTTGTAAGTCATATGCCCTGTGGGCTAGTAGCTCAAAATATTTTTCGTGAAGACTTGTTATTGTAATTACAGAGCTCCAAACAAACTTCCATGTCAAACGATATTTTACCTCCTAAATAAATCTGCAGTGCTGATTCTTACTTTAAAGACTTAATGTTATGTTTTTGCTTTTTACTTCAAATATGACTTTATTAAACTAGCAATTGTTAATTTGCAATGCTGTTTTCACTCCCTTTTTTTTTTGCAGATTTCTTCAATTTTAAGTCTCACAGAAATTGCTTATCTGGAGTCCGTCACGAAAACTTTCAATATATACTCATCATGACAACACATTACAATACTAAAATATAAAGGTCAAGGTCATACTGAAGGTCATTATATGGGTTAAATAGTCGATTTTTTCTTCACGAAAACTTGACGTTGGTTATAACTTTCTTATCCATTATTTTACGATGGGTGGTTTCACATATAGTGGACTTGTACTTCGCTGAATTTGCTTGTTTTCACAGGGTTTCTTTTTAATGAAGTGTTGGAATTAATTTATAAGCATAACCTGCAGCTTTATCTGGCACATACAAAGGACATACTTTAAGAGTTAAGATTAGTGCCTAGAATGTATTATGTAAATATACATAATTTGAAGTAAAACATGTTTAATCTAAATTTAAGTTGGCTGATTAATTTTTTGTATGCTCTGTGCTTTTGGGGACATCTCTGTAGTGTAAGGAAGCATGCTTTTCTTTCGAGAAAAAAGATCCAGGTTCAAGTCCTGGCGGGGAACCTGGCACACTTACTGAGCTGTACAAACTTAGTTCTGGGACAATCACAACTTTAAAATAAATACATATCAAATTCTTGCTCATATGTCATGCTAACAATATCATCCTTTCACTGCCTTTCAAATATGTCCGTACTCCCCATGCTATAATACATGTATAATAGCTTTTCTTGTTAAATACCAAACACCATGATAACTCCAACATTTAAAACCAGAAAAATTAAAATTGTATCCGAAGTGCAAAATAATATGATCAGTATGACCTCAATAGGTAGATGTGTGTATACATTTGTTGGTTTGTCTAGGGTCTGGTGCTGATTCTAAGATATCCAGGCACCACTGGTGCCTGTTGGACTGCTGCAGTTAGTGACATGTCCATGCAAATGGGAGTAATGCAGAAATGACAGCACACATCTCCATGAAAATGGGAGTAATGCAGAAATGACAGTGCTCAACATCTCCATGAAAATGAGAGTAATGCAGAAATGACAGCGCTCGACATCTCCATGTAATTGGGAGTTACGCAAACATTACGTGGATGCCGCTTTATCTTTAAGACCCCCAAGGTCGCATCTTGGCTTATGTGGCGAAACGGGGTACCTTGGGGTTTTCATTTTAATCTACTTAATCTTCCTTCAGTAGCCCCAACCTTTGATTTTATCGAAATATATTTGATTTGATATGCATAATATATCGTTTGTATATTTTTACGGAGTTTAAATATTTGTGTGTAAGATGTAAAAATATCCATTAGTACGAACGCCGCTCCTGACCGAAAACATAAGACCCGCCTTCTTTGTGACATAATTTATTCATCCCAAAACCTGCACCATTGCTCAGTTATACGTTCACTTTTTAGCGTGCTAAATTAGAGTAAATTGCATTATCTTAACTTGTTCATGCTTATGATGGAGCGGGTCGTTGGAATAGTATGAGGCGCCATACGTGACTATATGTTGTAAGATAAATATATACCTTGTGTGTAATATATATATATTTATCATATATATACGCATTTTTGGCCCGCAATATGCACACAATTACCCTACAATAAGGTCTCGAGAATTGAGCCATATCATAAACGGTCAGGTGACCGGGCCAATATGGATATGCATTTTCGGCCCGGTCACATGACCTAAATCTGGCGTATTGGTCAAATATTTTACAAAATTTACAGTTTCATCGAAATTTGAATAAACATGTTTTTGCTAGTTACAGTGTCACCTGATTCATTTTTTTAGCTGTACACGTACACTCTGGTCAATGTAAACTGTAATGGAGTGACGTCGGAAGAGATCGAATATTGATTGTCATTGATTTGTGTTCTTTATTATATAAAACCAAAACAGATAAGTAGTTATAAACGTAGCATAATCGAACAAAATAGTTTATTTAAAGAATAGGGGGTGGGGGTATTGTCATTGATTTGTGTTCTTTATTATATAAAACCAAAACAGATAAGCAGTTACAAACGTACCATAATCGAACAAAATTTATTTAAAGAATGGTGGTGGGGTGGTGTACTGGGGGTGGGTGCGACGCGGAATAACAGCTGGCAGGCAAACACATAAAACACGCTTTACATTTGAATTCCGCATATCCCATTCGCCCATATGCGCCCTTCTGAATTATTCTGGGTAATGTAATAATATTTTTATCGACCGATAATGTAAAACTTTTCGGAGAAAGGGTTAAACAAGGTGAACAATGGAGCCTATTGCAAAATCTGCGATAGATAATTTTCACATTTGCTATCCTGGACAACTCCAGAGCACTTCCGAAACCACAGCGCATTCGGCGCGCAAACAACTCACAAAATCAACTAATTTTCTTTTCACGTCGACTCTCTTTTCAGATATGTTTTTGCTAAAGGTTTCGGACACATTGCGATAGTGCATATAATGTTCCTTCGGGAAAATCGCGAACATTGCGATAGGTGCATTATTCTTAATTTTCAGAACGCCTGGAAATCACGTGCAAGCTACAAACCTGCGGGCACGTGGCTTCGACAGCAGAATCAAAGACCAATCGCAACATTTCTCGATCACTTCTTTGAAGCATATCCCGAATGTATCTAGGTTTCCGTATCGGTTTTGCAATGTCATTTAGCCGATTGCTCCAGCAATAGTTTATCTAAATAAAACCAGTGATAAAATCTTCATATGTATTGTAAATAACAAACACGCACTGCAAATCATTCAACACGTGTTGTTAACGGCCATATTGTGTATATAGGAACAGTGCATTATTTTCTGTCCCGTTTCCTTCCGGCTAACAAAATGTCAAGATTTTTAACACACCGATCCGTCGAAATACACAAGAGGCATGATCCCGAATAATGAAGGGATTGACCGATATTCACGACTGAATTAAAAATGACGAGATTAAATGAAAACACAAACATATTAAGAGAGGAAGAGAATTCTTTTTTTGCTGAGTAGTTCACCGCCTACAACAGTCACCACGTGGAGTTCATTGGCAAGTGTTGACTATGTGATGGGGATTTACAGCTAGAGCTGGATACCTGACCATGATGGGAGCTTAGTTTGGCCGTATCTCGAGAAAAAAGGATTTTCCGGTACTGACTAGAAAACTCTTGTTATCGAGATACTGCCTGACTAAGTTCCCACCATGGCCAGGTAGGGACACTCCAGCAGTCAAAATTTTCCATGTCGAAAAAGCAGAAACATGTTCGGCAATTTCAGTGACCTCCTGGAATTGGTGAAAGTGGTTTCGTGCATTCATAAACTAACCATCCAATGGATCCGAATGAGAGATGACGTAGAGAATATCAACGTAGAATTTCCTTCGCAATCACGCCAAAACAAACTATGATCAACAACTTCAAAGAAGTGAGAAATATATAATTTCTCATATAGATTAGAAGCCAACGAAAAGCACGTTGTATTTTTTAGCTTCAAAATAATGAAATTATCGACTTCACATGATCAGAAAATTTGAAAAAGTGACAAGTGGTCTTAAAATGCGGGGACAATGATGCCTGGGGAGAAGCCCGATGAGAAAGGCATTCATGGGCCATACGATTGGGATGAATCGTTGCCACCTCTGGGTATCTGAGACTCTGGAGACCTTCGAATTTGGTGGCCAACACCAAAACTGGCTCGAAGATCACCGAAGACCCCGCCTTTGGGGCCCGTTGTTGGCTGTCGAGCAAACACAATTTTGGGGGTTCTGAAAACTGTCGCCGACACCCCGCCCCCTCCCAAGCTGTAAGTTTGTACGCCTCTAGTCTTGGACGCCTACGCACAGGCGGCCATACCCAAACGAGAGGGTCGGGCCCAGGACCGAACGGGGTTTTCGAAAGAGACTCCATATTGCAAGGTAATACTAGAGGTTTTCTCATTTAAAAATGATATATGAATTTGTATTCCTAATTTGAATTTATACGAGTATTCAAGGATACTGTCTGCTGATTTGCATTTTAATTTGACAGGTGATTATATGAATTTGTATCCCTAATTTGAATTTTTATTTTTTGCTTAGCAGTGAACTAGTGGATTGTAGCAATGAAATAAAAGTGGTATTTCATACGTGTGAAATGTAGAGTTTTATTGTTTCACTGTTGGAACGACTTGGTTTTTTTTCCGAAAGTTGCTATAAAGGTTATATAATTGGATTGGAAATAACTTCATAAAAAAAAATGAGTCGTACATTATTGAAATCGATTAAGTAGTTAAGAAGATATGGGGAATTAAAAACATCAATTTTATCATATTGACGTCGTCAAGTTTTTTATTAAGTTTTCTGCATACTGCAGTACACTTTGATTATAAAACATAAAATAAAAAGAAAATTTGTTGTTTTGTCGTAAATAACAGATTTTATTTCATCTCGAAGTGATCAAACTTCAATATTTACACTCATGCTTCGCATTCGTGAAAATATAAAGTTTTCACATTTCTCGATAAAATCTGTTATTTCACTCCAAAACAACATATTCAAAGATACTGTCTGCTGATTTGAATTTCAATTTGCTTTTCGTGATCTATGTATGGCCTTTTCACCCTTGTATGACGGTCTTTAATGATATGACAACAGCTATTCAGTTTAATCAAAGATGGAAAATAAACATCAACAGATGAGACTCTTTAATAATTTGAATCACGTATTTACCTTATTTAAAGATGTGTACAGTTAATATTTATCAATTTCACAGACGTACTATGCACTCGTCCGCAATAATGGGACTGTTACTGTTGAATGTGGCGTGATTAATTTTAATCATTTCTACCTTTCATGAGTTATTTGAAGTTAAATAAATATGCACATAGTAATATATTTTGTAAAAGGATTACTGTGCTTCTTTTAGAATATATATAGTATAGACCACCCACTTTACCTGGGTAGACCCAGTACTGTACACCTCCTGCCATCCGTAAGAATCAACAATTCCTCACTTACAAGTCGAGCTCTCAGTGGGATTCGAACCCGCAGCGATGCGAGGCGATGGTTTACAACGCAACGTCGTTTACAATTCGGCCACGGAGACGTTCACACAAGGAAAGAGATGCTCGTCAGATGCTCGTCAAATGTATAAGGTTTTAGTAACAGTAAGTTTTTACCTACACTGTATTAATTTGTTTTACCTACACTGTATTTACAAGTATTACTTCATTATATACCTATAAAAGCGGCATGTCTCATCCATGTAAAATTATTATTTACGGATGTTTTTGTTATCAAATTATAAATCAGACGCATTCGTTTTCAGTATGTTTGGAGATTCCTTTATTGAACACACGTTTGTTTGAAATATCACACTAAATGCGTTTCTCCATATCGGAACTCCTTCATTCTTTCGTTTGTACAGGCATTCAAATCCACTGAATCTGATATCAGCAGAGTCAGATATCATTGGTCTGAAACTACTGCTTCTGTTATGTCACAGTTCAATCCCACAAACTAGACAATGTGTATTATCTGCCAGAAAACATACGGAAAAGGAATGCAACTAGTGGGACCCAGTTTGTTAAAAAAAAAAGATACAGTTGTAATTTATACTGGCTATAAGTTTAACACGGATTTGTAATTACCTGAGGAGGTCCTTCACACATGTGAGAAACACGTTTTTTCAGCACGTTAGTATGCAGGCACTACATGCATCGTCTTGAGTTACACACGTTTACCGATTTATTTAATTGTTCTAGCTTTATACGGAGCAATGGAGTGTAAGAATAAATTCAACACACAGTCGTATATTGTTTGTCAGTTTTTAAAAATACCAAAATGCCTGTTTATTTAAAAAAAAATCAGACTTTAATCACCAATAATAATATGACAACTTCAATTCATACCATTAAACAAGTCGGCATAACATGACATGTATTGGTGGCAAAAGCATGTGTCTGGCATGTTTTCTCGGATTTGTCTGGTCTGATACTTTAAATAATTAATTTAACGGAGTTTCATGTACATTCGCAACGAATAGTACATGTATGAAAAAAAAGAAGTATACATAATGTATTAGTTGCGAATGGGATTAATTGTTTGCGTTGCGCATTTATTTTTAAACAATATAGTATAATCAGTGTATGCCGATGATAGTTTATAATTATTAAATGCCGCTTACAAAATGATTGAGGCTTTCTTCTTTTTCACTACATGTATATCTTGTTTTAATTCAGTTTGTAATATAAATACCGAGACAATTGTCGATCTTTTAGTAGACGTCCGATAAGCTCCGCCCACAAATTACCTGTATCGATAACTCCGCCCACGGCTAATCTCTAATGCTTAAACGAAATAAGCCGTGTCCACGTAATGAAAATGACAGCTTTCGACATCTTCATAAAAATGGGAGTAATGCAGAAATGACTGCACTCGACATCTCAATGAAAATGTGAGTAATGCAGAAATGACAGTGCTCGACATCTCCATGAAGATGAGAGTAATGCAAAAATGACAGCATTCGACATCTTCATAAAAATGGGAGTAATGCAGAAATGTCTGCACTCGGCATCTCCATGAAAATGAGAGTAATGCAAAAATGACAGTGCTCGACATCTCCATGAAAATGGAAGTAGTTCAAAAATGACAGCATTCGACATCTTCATAAAAATGGGAGTAATGCAGAAACGACTGCACTCGGCATCTCCATGAAAATGAGAGTAATGCAAAAATGAAAGCGTTCGACATAACTCCATGAAAATTAGAGTAATGACAGTACTCAACAGCGCTCGATATCTCCATGAAAATGAGAGTAATGCAGAAATGACAGTGCTCGACATCTCCATAAAAGTGAGAGTAATGCAAAATGACAGCAGTCGACATCTCCATGAAAATGTGAGTACTGCAGAAATGACAACGCTCGACAACTCCATGAAAATTAGAGTAATGCAGAAGTGACAGCGCTCAACAGTACTCGATATCTCCATGAAAATTGGCGAAATGCAAAAATGACAGAGCTCGACATCTCCATGAAAATGGGAGTAATTCAAAAATGACAGAGTTCGACATCTTCATAAAAATGGGAGTAATGCAAAATGACAGAGTTCGACATCTCCATGAAAATCAGAGTAATGCAGAAATGACAGATTTTAATTTTGAGAGGATTTATTTAAATAATGTTAGTTTATTTAAATTGTGTCGATTTATTTAAATATAGTGAATTAAATTAAATTGTTGCACATTTAGTAAAACAAAGGTCCATTTATTTAGAATTCACAAACAATTATTTAAATCAAAACCATTTAATTAAATCGTGAGGATATAATCTAAATCGTAACGATATACTTTAAATCGAGAGCTTTTATTTAAATAGTGTCGATTTATTTAAATCGTGTCATTTTATTTAAATATGGTGCAGTCCATGTTAAATAGTGAAAACAAAGTGTTTTCAAGCTAAATGTTTTATTTTTTTTACAAACGGCGCACCATTGTTCTAGTTCATAATTTCAGTTCATTATTTATTTTGAAAAGCACTACCAGAACATTGCAGAGAAATATTTTATGCAAATGAAGTTTGCTACAAAATGTTTACAATGGAAATGAGGTCTGCGGCAAAGTAGCAGCAAACTTCGCCAAAACATCGCCAGAAGATTACAGCAAAAATTGTTATGCAAATGAAGTGTGCTGAGAAGTTGCCGCACACTTTTACTATGCAAACTTGTCTGCCGCAGCTTTGCAGCAATGTTTACCACAGAGTTGCAGCAAACAGTCGCCAGAAGTCTGTGTTTTTGGTAAGGGGGCCTTTTATGGTCTAATATCACTGCTTCAATATTTGTCGCGACAAAAAAAAGTACCGGTCCCAACCCCCCAATACATATTGCCTGGTCCCTTAGCGTCATGGGCGCATGCTCCATGACCGATCAACTCAGGTATATAAATTGAGGCCCGCTTGTAGTTTTTTCTTTTTGTTACATTGCTATATTAGATAGTGTCTTGTGTAAGAAAGGCTAAACACAACTTTGTAATTTAGAAAAGCATATTCATAA
Source organism: Cyrtodaria siliqua (assembly GCA_037043455.1). NCBI lineage: Eukaryota > Metazoa > Mollusca > Bivalvia > Adapedonta > Hiatellidae > Cyrtodaria > Cyrtodaria siliqua. The sequence goes on along the minus strand of JAWPHD010009048.1, from coordinate 74,707 downwards.
TTTAGCTAGTTTAAATACAAAACTTGTCTGATATTTCTTTTATTGTTTCTAGAACAAGAATGATAGCCAAGCATTAAATGAACAACTTTATGTGGGCCTCATAATCTGAATCAAAATTGAATATCACAATGTTCTCATAAAATTGCATGGCAAACAGTGATTTACAGTGATTTTTAGAAATTCTCTGCGACAGCTCCCTCCCCCCCCCCACCCCCACCATCCCCCAAATACAATAGGCTCGAAATATGTCTTTAAATATTACGGTTTGGCACCTACGTAACCGATGACTTCGTGCAACGGATACTGAAACAGCCATGGTTAGTGCTCATGAACGGTCTGTTGGTGCCCAAACAGTATGCAATAAATTAAGGAGACAGGGAATTCGCGCAAGAAGCCCTTTTAATGGAATTATCTAGGAGAACAAGAGAACGTTATAGCGATCATTGTGTACACAAAAGAGACCGTTTCGTAGGCGCCTAGTGTGATCATTTGGACAGGAAATGCATACTAAAACAAGAGGCCCAAGAGGGCCTGTGAACGCTCTACTGGCTGTTATACCATTGATGAATCGAGTCGTACTACATAGTGTCTAGAGTGTACACAAGGTTTTTCAAGTATTTGACCTAGTGACCTAATTTTTGACCCCATGGGACCCATTTTCGAACTTGACCAAAATATAATTAAGACAACATTTCGACAAAATTTCATCAAGATCGGGTCAGAAATATGGCCTCTAGAGTGTACACAAGGTTTTTCAAGTATTTGGCCTAGTGACCTAGTTTTTGACCCTGTGTGACCCATTTTCGAACTTTAGCAAGCTATAATTGAGACAAATATTCTGACAAAATTGCATCAAGATCGGGTCAAAAATATGGCCTCTAGAGTGTACACACGGTTTTTCCAAAGTTTGACCTAGTGACCTAGTTTTTAACACCATGTGACCCATTTTAGAACTTGACCAAGATATAATTAAGACAAACATTTTGACAAAGGTTCATCAAGATTGGGTCAGAAATACGGCTTCTAGAGTGTACACAAGGTTTTTCAAGTATTTGACCTAGTGACCTAGTTTTTAACCTCATGTGACCCATTTTCAAACTTAACCAAGATATAATTAAGACAAACATTCTGACAAAGTTGCATCAAGCTCGGGTCAAAAATATGGCCTCTAGAGTGTACACAAGGTTTTTCCAATATTTGACCTAGTGACCTAGTTTTTAAATTCATGTGACCCATTTCCGAACTTGATCAAGATATAATTAAGATAAACAATTTGACAAAGTTTCATCAAGATTTGGTAACAAATATGACCTCTAGAGTGTACACAAGTTTTTTCAAGTATTTGACCTAGTGAGCTAGTTTTTGACCCTACATGACCCATTTTTAAACTTGACCAAGATTTCATTGAGACAAACATTCTGACAAAGTTTCATGATGATTGCATTAGAAATGTGGCCTCTAGAGTGTACACAAGAAAAGTTAACGGACGACGGACGACGGAAAACGGACAACACACCATCCCATAAGCTAAAAACAAACTTTACCGAGCTGTTATTGACATTAACAATCTGGTAAAGTTTGATAAAGATCGAATGAAAAAAATATGGCGTCTAGAGTGTACACAAGGTTTTTCAAGTATTTGACCTAGTGACCTAGTTTTTGACCCCATGGGACCCATTTTCGAACTTGACCAAAATATAAATAAGACAACATTTCGACCAAGTTTCATCAAGATCGGGTCAGAAATATGGCCTCTAGAGTGTACACAAGGTTTTTCAAGTATTTGACCTAGTGACCTAGTTTTCGACCCTGTGTGACCCATTTTCGAATTTTAGCAAGCTATAATTGAGTCAAATATTCTGACAAAATTGCATCAAGATCGGGTCAAAAATATGGCCTCTAGAGTGTACACACAGTTTTTCCAAAGTTTGACCTAGTGACCTAGTTTTTAACCTCATGTGACCCATTTTTAAACTTGACCTAGATAAAATTAAGACAAACATTTTGACAAAGTTTCATCAAGATTGGGTCAGAAATACGGCTTCTAGAGTGTACACAAGGTTTTTCAAGTATTTGACCTAGTGACCTAGTTTTTAACCCCATGTGACCCATTTTCTAACTTGATCAAGATATAATTAAGATAAACAATTTGACAAAGTTTCATCAAGATTGGGTAACAAATATGACCTCTAGAGTGTCACAAGGTTTTTCAAGTATTTGATCTAGCGACCTAGTTTTTGACACCACATGACCCATTTTTAAACTTGACCGAGATTTCATTGAGACAAACATTCTGACAAAGTTTTATCAAGATCGGGTCAATAATATGGCCTCTAGAGTGTACACACGGTTTTTCCAAAGTTTGACCTAGTGACCTAGTTTTTAACACCATGTGACCCATTTTTGAACTTGACCAAGATAAAATTAAGACAAACATTTTGACAATGTTTCATCAAGATTGGGTAACAAATATGATCTCTAGAGTGTACACAAATTTTTTCAAGTATTTGACCTAGTGACCTAGTTTTTGACCCCTCATGACCCATTTTTGAACTTGGCCGAGATTTCATTGAGACAAACATTCTGACAAAGTTTCATCAAGATCGGGTCAAAAATTTGGCCTCTAGAGTGTACACACGGTTTTTCCAAAGTTTGACCTAGTGACCTAGTTTTTAACACCATGTGACCCATATTTGAACTTGACTAAGATATAATTAAGACAAACATTTTGACAAAGTTTCATCAAGATTGGGTCAGAAATACGGCTTCTAGAGTGTACACAAGGTTTTTCAAGTATTTGAACTAGTGACCTAGTTGTTAATCCCATGTGACCCATTTTCAAACTTGACCAAGATATAATTAAGACAAACATTCTGACAAAGTTGCATCAAGCTCGGGTCAAAAATTTGGCCTCTAGAGTGTACACAAGGTTTTTCCAATATTTGACCTAGTGACCTTGTTTTATATTCCAAATGACCCATTTTCGAACTTGACCGAGATTTCATTGAGACAAACATTCTGACAAAGTTTCATGATGATTGCATCAGAAATGTGGCCTCTAGAGTGTACACAAGCAAAAGTTAACGGACGGACGGACGACGGACAACGGACAACACACCATCCCATAAGCTCTGCTGGCCCTTGGCCAGTAAAGCTAAAAACAAGCCAGCGAGTGTGGTAAATGATAACTTGGAGGCAAGGAGGCATGGAGGTACTAGAATGAGATTTTGCAGCCGATATGCATTGCGCATTCATGTGGATGTTCTTGGTGGAAGATTAGTGGAAATCAACTCGAGGACTCGCAATGAACTCGTTCGTGATCTGGTCAGCCAATGGCAAACGGTATCACAGTAAAGGATGGGAGATTATATCATCAAGTTCACGCGCAGCCGATGTCTGGCAATTATTCGAGCTGCAGGAGGACACACAAGACATAAATTTTAACAAAGAAATGTGTCTAAATGATTCAGTTTTATAAATCTGTTTTTATTGTTTTTGTTAGGTGAATTTGCTAGCATTTTGTTAATGAAATATTAAATTTACAGGTTTTCTCAAAATGTATTAAATTGATATGTTCTCATTTTCAGTGAATGTATCTTAGGTGTTATTGTCATAGTAAACGAAATTTCAAAATAGCATTGCATAATGTTTATTTCCACTTTCTGTGTGCGTATATGTTATGTAGAATGCATGCGTATCGTCTCTTCATATCATCTGATCTTGTTCTTCTTTCAGCTCATCTTCCAATTCTTTTCTAGCTCTCTCTGCATTGTTTTTCATAATATCTCTCTTATCCCTGGTATCGGCAACGCTAGGTGCAACTACTCCAACTCTTCTCCTCCTTGATTCAGCCTCAACGTCTAATATACAAGTAACCAACACCACTGCCACTACCGCAATAGCTAAAATTGTATTCGGCCTCATTCTGAAATCGAAATGATAAAATGTAATGTTATTTAGTGATTTATGGTGGTGTCTGTCATATATAGGGAAAAACACTTAAGCTACTACTTACTGTAAAAGAGTATGAGAGTGGACCATTGGAAACGGCCGAACACGACACATACGAAATATTGCTGTCTCGGTTTGATTGAGACTGTTCATGAACGGTAGTGAAATATGCTAGCGACCGCTCACGCCATCTAGCCCCGGGTTGAGCAGAACTCAATATTCATCAATAGTACATAATTTTAACCATCCCGAAGATGGCATGCATATGGCGGTGGACATAGAGATATTTTCTTCCCCCATGTCCAGCGGCGTATGTTCCCAGTATTTAACAAAATACTATGCCCCGAAGAGCGAAATAAACAAAATGGAATTTAGTTGGGAGCAGCGGTTATGAAGCCTGCGTATCACAAGTAACAGCCAAAAGACTAAATTAAAAAGCAGACAACATATCATATGAGTGGTAAAACAATACCCAGAGCCTTTGATCGGCCGGAGTAGTGGAACCACCGAATCGAAAATTAGGAAACATAAAAAAAGCAATTGAAAATATACCACTGATAACTAAATATAAGTATAGGGTTTAGCGATCTCCAAAGATCGAATGAATAACAGTCCTGATTGCAAGCGCGGGCAGAAGTTTTACTGCCGCCACACTGCAAAAGCAACGCCATTGTGCTATATAAATGAGTATGAGAGTGGACCTTTGGAAACGGCCGAACATATTTATATTGCAGTCTCGGTTGATTGAGACTGCGCAATGAACGGTAGGGAAATATGCTAGCTACCGTTGTTTTAAACATATTTATTTTACATCGATTGCGAAACAAGTTCTTGCAACTTAGATTAATCACTCTCGATGGCTTCCTGGGTAGAACCAGTACTAAGCAAAGTGGATTAATTATCTTGCTCAAGGATAAATAACGTGGCCGCGACGGAGGATCGAACCCACGACCTCTCGATCAGGAGTTCGGCGCTCAACCACTGGACCACGCAAGCGCGTGTAGACGTTTTACTGCCGCCACACTGCAAAGCAACGCCACTGTGCTATATAAATGAGTATGAGAGTGGACCTTTGGAAACGGCCGAACATATTTATATTGCAGTCTCGGTTGTTTGAGACTGCGCAATGAACGGTAGGGAAATATGCTAGCTACCGTTCACGCCCCCTAGTCCCGGGTTGAGCCGATAAATTTATTTTGACTTTTATGTCATTTTATAATGATTATTGTCATAATCTTCTTTTTAATTCGGCATAAAAGAATTCTAAATATGTCGATATTTTTATGAAAGCCGTGAAACTGTAACCTCGTAGTACTTTTCGTATAGGAGCTGCTTTTTGTCGATTTTTGAGATTTTTTTTTTTTTATAAATTGGCATAATTTTGACCTAATATTGCCTAAATAAAATGTTCATGTTACATTAAAAAATATTATTATTTGAATTAAAAAAGAAAGACGAACATAAGAGCATACAGACGGACAAGTATTACGCAGTATGGAGATATATACCTTCAAACTAGTGCAAAGACGGACACAATATAGATTTATTATATAGCCAGAACGGTGTAGCAATGATTTCAAAGTATCGAGATGGTTTAACGTTACATAAAATAAATACTGAAAATGGGATTCCCTGAAAGCGTCAAAAACAAATGTGAGAACAGTAACAGACTCGGTTTTATTGCGTCAATAAAGGGATAATATAAAGTGAAACATCGCTTACGCCCCACTAGCACCGGATTATACGGTTTCTACTCTAAAGCCAGAACAATTTGGCTGAATGATTATAAAGAACCAGCAAGTAATAACGCAACTGATGTGTAGTGGGGCTACTTTTTACAGCCGCAACACAGCACTTAACCAATGCGTGTGTGAATGTCAACAAATACCGAAAAGGAAATGATGAATTGCTTCTATATTATACATTTTTATTTGATATCATAAAACAAATTCATTTCAAAAAAGAAAAAGCATATCAATTTGAAGTATAACAAGTAAGAACAGTAGCAGATTCGGTTTTATTGAATCTGTTCATAATATAATATAGTACGCAACACCTCCCATACCCCATAGCACCGGCTGAAGCGGTATTCTTCTCTAACGGTCTATTTAGATGACTTAAGTTCAAAATAATGACAATTTTTAAATCATTATCAAAATAATGTGAACTAAAAGTCGAGATAATTTGTTTCGACTTACAATAAGTGTGTACGGAAGCGTTAAAGGGTCTTCGGTGTGTGATCTTTATGGCAGTTACATGCCACCATACACTTATGATTACAGTATATGTCGACTTAAGTGTGTTTCCGCATATGGCAGCTGTATCCCACCCCGCCATACTATATGGATCGTTACCAACCGAACACAAGGTTGTTATAACTAGCGTTCATAAAGAATGTGAACATTTGCAATATTTGAAATCTAACCTGTGTTATTGGCACGCCAAATTGGTTGGACGTTTTCACATTGAAATGTAAATTGAAGGTTGATTTGTTTAGTTGTTTTCAAATATTATTTTAATCAGGTGATTAACACTGACCAAAACAATCGTTTGTAGTTATCAGTTGATTTTCTCCCATTTATAGTGCAATTAATTCATAATTGTATTTACAATTTAATAAAGAAACCAAATAAAAATGCCATACCTTGTTTTGTATATACCAGATGTATCTCTATAGATGGATAGGCTGTAACGTCCAAGTGATCACTTGACTTGTAACTGCATATTTTTATATCTTTAGTTCAACCAAATCTTACATCCAATGAACAACGAGAGATTTTCAAGTGATTTGATTAAGTCGTTCAATGTGTTCCACTTCCAAATATGAAGAAACTAAACTCCGCCTAATAATCAGTGTACAAAGCGGCATGACCGCGGTCGTAAATGTTTCATTTGAAAAGCTGTCGATTAATATGGTGCTACAGACAGTGGGCGGATTCAACTACTGCGCAGATAAAATGAAGCCGCAAAAAAATGTGCCGCTTGACCTGTTCACTGGTATTTTTAAACTCAAGGCGTCTCATTAGTTTTCTTACATACGTTGCATTTGTTCAATCATTCATATTAAGTTTAAGAATAATTCAAAACAAATTGTGTTTACATATTACAATTTCACATTAAAATGATCAAATAATACATTTAAAAAATGGTAGAATAACGAAGACATTTGAAATCTCAAATTTGTATTTAATTATATGCAAGCAGTTTTAAAGTCAAAATGATACTCTCAGGGTTAACAAATCGAGGTGCTAATTGTAATGTTTGTTATAAAACTCAATATTGCCTTGTTTAACAAAACCTAAAAAAGTCGATATTTAATAACACAATGTCTTCTTTGCTATGTTGCCATCGTTAAACTACTTATGTTACTGATTAAAAAGCTGATAAGCAAATACTGAACTATACACAGTGTACTGGGGTAAAGATACTGTCGACAACGGAGATTAATTAACACATAATTTTGTAGATTAGATATCTAGTAAAGATTTATATGGATTTCTCAGAGAGCCAATTTACTACTACAGTTATATCATAATTACCATTATGAGAACATGTCTATATCATCACTGTGTAAGGAAAAAGACATAATGCCGAGTCAACGGGGGATTCTTCCCGGGGCTCATATGGTAGAGGGACTCTAAACCTTAGAACATCATCATCAAAATAGGTCTGTATCCATATTGCATTGATACAATATTATTATGCATGCAACTATGTTTAATATGTTTGTGAGACGATGCAATGTTTAACTGATAATGTATACACACACTTATACAACTTGTTAATTTAAGACCGTGAATTAGTTCTACTCTTCGAATATTTAGGAATATATTTATATATTATGTCAGTACGTCTACTGAGACTTGATAGCAATGTATATTACATGTACCTCTATTTTAGCTGATTTACCATCGTAATATAATGTATATTGCATGTACCTCTATTTTAGCTGATTTACCATGATCGTAATATTACTGCGGAACTGAAAAAAGCGACATTATCCACCAGCCTACCCCCCCCCCCCCACACACACACACACCACCCCCACCATTCACTCAACATCCCCACATACCCCATCGTGCGCGCACACACACGCACGCACGCATATATAGCAACGAAAGCATAAGTTTTGCCCCCATCCTTCGTGCCTAGTTATATGTGGGTAAATATTTCTTGTTTCAGAAGTTACACTGTACACATATACTTTCGTGCCACGTTATATATGTATAGTGGTGGATCTGGACAAGGATTTGGGTAGGTTTAGGTAAATATTTCTTGTTTCAGAAGTTACACTGTACACATATACTCTCGTGCCATGTTATATGTGTATAGTGGTGGATATGGGCAAGGATTTGGATAGATTTGGGTAAATATTACTTGTTTCAAAGTTACACTATAGACATATACTTTCGTGCCACGTTATATGTGTATAGTGGTGGATCTGGGCAAGGATTTGGGTAGATTTGGATAAATATTTCTTGTTTCAGAAGGTACACTGTACACAGATACTTTCGTGCCACGTTATATGTGTATAGTGATGGATATGGGCAAGGATTTTGGTAGATTTGGGTAAATATTTCTTGTTTCAGAAGTTGCGCTATACACATATACTTTCGTGCCACGTTATATGTGTATAGTGGTGGATCTGGGCAAGAATTTGGGTATATTACCCATTGGGTAGATTTAGGCAAGGATTTGGGTATATTTGGTTGGATTTGGGTAGATTTGTGTAGATTTGGGTATTTTGTGCCACCGTAAAATAATGACGTCCCGGTCATTTTGCTATGAAGTAATATCACGCTCGGTCAAAATTGTATGTTATAGAATGATACCCCGGTCATAATTTGTTCTGCAGTGGACTGACTCTTTCGAGAAAACCAGTAATATTACAACCCCTGACACGTAGAAATATGACCCCTGTAAAATATTGACTCCTAGCAAAATTAATCTGTTTCGCTTAAAAAAAACACAACCAACCTTTAGGTATCATGAACATTGGCGTAGCTCTGCATAGGCCCTGTAGGCCCAGGCCTACGCCTAATTTTCAGAAATAGAAAAATTAAAAATTAAAAAATGCAATAAAAATCGGGGGTCAGCATGCACCTAATGCATTCTAACATAAAAAAAAAATTGGGTGTGTGGGGGTGCATGTCCCCGGACCCCGCTAGCATCATAACTTTAATTGCGGGCCTATGCCGTCAAAAAGGCCAAGCTACGCCCCTGATGAATGATCAAGGAAGGAACTTTTCGCGATTTGCGATATCCCAGGGTTGGACCATTCGCAACATCTCGTACACTGCTTCGCAGCATGACTCGAATTTAATACGCAGGTTTCCATATTGGTTACGTCATACTAGCGTGACGCGCGTCAGATTCCCGCCAAAACGACAAAATCAAAGTTATCTTCAACATTTTGCAATGTCATTTAGCCGATTGCTCCATCTATAGTTTATTTACGTGAAAGCAGTGATAAAACCTTCATCTGTATTGTAAATAACAGACATGCAACGCAAATCATACATCAACAAGTGCGACCATATTGTTTATGTAGCAACTGCCTAGCAACAGTGCACTATGCCTTCCGGCTAACAGAATGTGAAGTTTTTGAACATACCGAAGCGTCGTGATACACACGAGGCGGGATCCCGAGGAATGACGGGATTGGCCGAGCGTTCACGATTGAGGGTTGGACATGTCGGTACTCCAATCGGAACTCTTCGCCATTTTCCGTACTCGGTAATAGTGGCTCGGAGAGTACTGGGTGCCGCTCAATGGTTTTTGGAAGCAAAATGATGAATTTGGTTCGGTTTTCGATTGTAGCTCTCCGCAAAATAGTGCTCTTTTATATAATGTTGTATTGATGAAAATATTGCAGATTTTTGAGTGATTTTTATCAATTGCTTGATATTTTATTGCTATGACCGATAAATTATACTTTTAAACAAAATAAATCCCCAAATATGTGTAGTTGAAATGAAGACGTTTCGGCCCCAAACAGTTCGTTCGGTCCCAAACAGCTAGTTCCATATAATTGCTGATAGTTTAGAAGCATTTGTTGAGTTTTCCAAATATTCTTTAATATTACGGTTGAATTGAAAGGAAAGGAGGAAGAGACATTGTAATTATGATTATATCTTATTATGGGAGTGATTGTTTACCGTTTTGTCAGTCGAGAGTGATATGTCAGCTGCATGCATATATGAACTTGATATTGTATCAGTAAATCAATAAAACTCTAAACAAAGAAAGATATGACTCATGAAGTCCATAATGACGTCCATGGTACTTGATATATTGTTAAATTACGCTTATATGGTCTGCAAGTATATATTTTTTCTCCAATCCACAGAAATTTGGGTACACCTTTGACATGAGTGTTAGTTTATTGCAAGATATAGATCTTACACATATATCATCTAGTGTAAATATTCCAGATAGCATATATTTAATATAAACAATATGAAAATAGTTTATTTAACACTATTACTATGTGATCAATGATTACATCAAATGTATTTATTTTATAAGGGCTTCTAGAAGCATCAAACATTTTTAAAAATTTTAAATTTCAATCGGAGGCTCTAGTGTGTTTTACAAAAGATGGTTAACAGGAGGAATAACTTTTATTAATGACATTTTAGACAAAAATGGAAATCTTTATTCATACATAGAATTGAATGAACACTATAATATACAGTCCAATTTTCTTGAATATGAAGGTATTATAACTGCTGTCAGGAATTATTTGGCAAACCTGAATATTGTGCATCTAGCCTGTAACAGCCAAACCCTATTCGTCAACTAATCCTATCCTTAATTCTACAAAATGAGAAAGGCTGTCGAAACATATATGACATCACCATTAGAAATAATATCCCAAAGCATTAAGTAAATGGAAAAATGAAGTAGTTAGTGTTCCAAACTTTGAATTTGAAAGATTATATGCCTTACCTTATAAAATAACAAAAGATCCTAAGTTACCTTGGTTCAATTTAGAATCAACCATAGGATACTTGGAAAAAATTACCTTTTATCTAAAATGAATATTATTAATAACGATATGTGCAGCTTTTGCAAAAATACACCTGAAACTATCCAATATCTGTTTTGTAACTGTGGAACTGTAAAACAATTCTGGTCAAAACTCAAACTTATCTTACAGAAAAATGCAATACAGCATTCGTAACTTTAACAGAAACAGATATTTTTATTTGGAAATAGTAAATTTAATACTGTTTTGAGCAAAATCATCATGCAAGCAAAACTTTACATTTATCGAAAAAAGATGCAACGTCAAATTCCACAGCTTAACCTTTTTAAAACGTATATAATATCTTTGTACAAAGTTGAGAAACTAATCGCATATTAAAACTTAAAAATGAATAAGTTCTAAACTATGTGTAGTCAATACCTTGCTATCTGTGTAACTGGAGTATAGAGATCATTTACCTACCGGTAGTTGATTTTTCCAGTATCAAACTGTAGCAAATAAACTTAATGTTTTCATTCTGGGACATACAAAGCTTAGCTTACTAATTAGAAATAACATACCCTTGCTTATATCTTGATCTTCCTTAATCAACCTTCTTGTTGTTTTTTATAGAAAAAATAATAATTTTGGAAGTTGTGTATATTAATCCTTTAAAACTATCCTAAAACATTGTCCTTTAATAATGGATTTATATACAGATTTATTACACAGTATGGGTTATTGTTTTTTTCTCTTTCCAAAAACAAAATATGAGAAAAAATCAGTGTAGCATGAAACAATGTTTATTTTTGATACTATAACATTAAAATTATCTGTGTAAAGCAAGTCTGTATGTATTGACAATGTGGGTTATACACTGGGTTTTGAAACAAAAAATATTCTTTACGGCTGTCAAGGCGCAGTCGGTAGTGCGGCGGATGTGTAACCGGAGGCCCCGGGTTCAATCCTCCGTGGCGCCACTGAGTTTCGTGTGTTCTTTACCAAGACACTTTCCCTTAGCCTCGTCCGTCGGATGGGGTCGTAAATCGGGCAATACCGTGTATCGGTCTATCCTCCGAGCACGTTAAAGAACCATAGGAATCTATTTGATAATAGGAGCAGGGCACGGTTCCCAGATGTTTATGTATCCTTCCCCTCTCTCTGGGACAGCTCTAAATAACCTATACTGTGTTGATGAGCCGTTAAACAACATTCGTTTCAATTCAATTCATACATTTATTATTGTTTTTTCCCATAACCTAGCACTAGTCCTTCATAATAATACTTTGCATTTTGTATACCGTATTTCACATTTTTTGTCTCTTTTTTTTCTTTTGATTTTTTAACTTTGCGAACAGTAGTCAATATGAAAAAATAAAGATCTCAATAATGAACATGATGAAGATTAAACATGAAAAAAGCTACTGTATGATATCTAAAAATGGATATTTTACGTAATTGTTATAAACTTCCACTCTTGGCATTGAACTCAGCTCTTAAAAGCGCCCAGTGAAACGACGGAGCTATTATTTTTCAACATTTCAATTAAAGACACACCCGGTTAGAATGAGATACCGGTAATAAATATAATAACAGTCGTGAAAGAAAAGAATCTTGTTAGAAGAGTTTATGGATGTGTAAACGTCTTGAAAACTGATCGACATCACATGTTAGGTTTCATCCTGCACTAAAACGACCACTCGTTAGTCTCTGTTTGGCTACAAAGATTTAAAGGGCAAAGATCATAGCAAAAAGAGAATAATACGTTTGGACAAAAGAGGGCCTCAGTGAAAAAAATTGTAAATAAATGGTAATCATATTTAAAAAAGACTTCTTATTGTAGCAAAATAACATTGTTTTTCATTTTAAGACCAAAGGGTAATATAATAAAGATGATGAATTGAAAAGAGGGCCTCAGGGAAGATAATTTTAATAACTGGGCCACTGTCTTCTAAGAGCATTCAATGCATTACAATTTTAGGTAAAATATTGTATAAGAGGCTCATTATTGCAAAACCAAAAGAGGGAAACGGCTTAAAAAGACGAAAAGAGGGCCTCATGAAAGATTTTATTGCTAAATGGGCCATTGTCTTATAATAGCTTCTTTCCCTCGTGGTCGTTTCAAGACATGCTGTAACTTATGATATTCGATTGTTTAAATTGAATTTGATTACAATGAATTAAATTCAAAATTTAGAAATACTTAAAGAAATGCTTAATCCAGCTCTTTTTCCTAACACATTTTTACTCCCACCAGGATTTGAACCTGGGTCTTCTACCCTAAAAGGGTAGACGTGGTTACCGATTACACCATAGAAGTGGTACATGTTTGTACTAAGAGCAAATGAACTAAAAAATTAAACTGAAGTTTCTAATTTCACAGCAAAGTAGTTAAACTAGATTTAGCCCTGGCAACAGGGATTCATTTTGAATTCCAAACAATTTGACGAGGGATCAACGAAGTCAGTGTCACATATTGCAAATACAAGTTAAGGCAAAACTTACTGATGATAACACCATTTTAACCGATAACTTTGATCGGCAATTGGCTACTAATGACAACCCTGACGCCTATTTGTAGTGCTTATAATATAAAGCAAATATAAATATGTGCCTAATAAATACATAATTTTATATATGCAATTAATATAACATTTAGGCATGAAATGATTTAGATGTGAGTTGGCTAATGGGAGTCATCTGACGGATAGCTGGCAACATCCGTAAGATGAGGGTCATTAACATGAACCTGGTGGTTCAGTAAATTGGTTGGCTGGTTGTTTGAATGATTTACGTCATTTTTAGCAGATGTTAGGCGATATCATCCATGGTGGGCACACCACTTTTTCCTGGGTAGAAATAGTAGTGTATACCTTCTGCTCATCTGAAAGGACACGCTTTTTTATTTATTCCAACTTGCAGTGAGAGAGGCGAGGTTTCAAACCATCCAAGCCACGGATGCAGTAAAACGGAATCAACCTTCTCAGCACATTAAACATTTAGGGCACTGCTCCCCGATTCAGATGTAACCTTTCTTAATTTTGTTTGGGCCCATTAACTTCTAGGTATGGTTATATAAAATGTGTAACCTGTTGCTATAAATACTAAAATCATTTCCTCTGCTTTAACAAGGGCTTGCAACCTTTTACTAGATACGTATCATACGATGTATCTGTAGGCAGCATTAAAAAAAATTAGACACTAATAGTGACTGTCCCGTTCATTTGTTTTGTACAATTTAAATAGAATTAAGTTGGTGCATATAGTATATATAAACCATCACGGTCTCTTTCAGCGTTAATCCACGTATATAAATGATGTCACGGTCTCTTTCAGCGTAAATTCACGTATATACATGACGTCACCGTCTCTTTCAGCTTAAATCCATGTAATAAATGACGTCACAGTCTCTTTCAGCGTAAATCCACGTATATAAACGACGTCACCGTTTCTTTCAGCGTAAATCAACATATAAATGATGTCACCGTCTCTTCCAGTGTAAATCCACATATAGTAACTTCACTGTTAATTTCAGGTTGAATTTGCATATAATAACTTCACTGTTTAATATTTCCAGGGTAAATTCGCCGCATATATATATATTAACTTCAGTGTTATTTCAGGGTAAACATTTGCATATATAGTAACTTCAGTGTTAATTTCAGGTGAATTCAGGGACTTCTCTGTTAATTTCAGGATAAATTTGCATATATAGTAACTTCACTTATCAATTTTAGAAAAAATAGTAAATAGAAAGAAGAAAAATATAAGAACGCTTTTAAATGCATGGGTTGACATTACCCCTGCGAACTGATGACCATGGTTGAACCAAGGTTGAAGCATGGTTAGCAGTGCTTTTGACCATGGTTAATTTCAAAACCATAGTTTGTAAGCATGGTCAATGTAATAACCATGGTCAACCATGCTCTCAGACCATGGTAAATATTGATGACTATGGTTGAGATTCTGACCATGGTTGTCTTTTAAAAGCATGGTTTGAAAGCATGGTTTTTGGACAACCATGGTAACAACGATAATCGTAATGACCATGGTTGAGCTGGTGACCATAATTTTAAATGATCCAGGCCTCCTCAACTAACAGCTCAGCCAGGGTTCTCCCCAGCATTTTGTTCATGCGCTGACACAGACAGCGCGCTTTTGGATTTCGAAGGGTGGTCAGCAGGAGTCTATTCCCCACCTTTCCATTTTTTCTCCATATAATTCTAAGATACAACATCTGCTCTGAGATGGTTTTAGTTGTAAAATGAATTATGCCTTATTTTAATTAGAAGTGCGGCACTCTCAGTGCTATTGCTCAAAATTGTTTTTTGGAAATCTTTTTAAAATAAAATTTCTCAGCCTCAGAGCAAGCATATTTTCAAAAGGCAATTGCCTTGCCCAAAAATTGCCTTGCCCAACATTTAAGTCCACTTAGTGTATTTTAGAACATTTAAATGCAGTTGTGTAAGGCCTGTATATCAATTAAACATTCAGAACTAAATACTTTTTCGTTTTTTGGAATCGCGAAAACCGGTGACATATGAAAAAAGAAGCATATCGCTAATTTTGTAACGCTTTTTTTGGGAAAGATGCACATCCATATATGTTAAATTTCATTCTTCACCAATGAAATACACTGAATACCTCGCAAAACAATCCAGGGCATCACAAGCCATGTTATGATGTTACGATTGTTTGGAAAAAAAGCATATCGCCAATTTTGTAACGCTTTTGGGGAAGATGCACATCCATATACGTTTAATTTCATACTTTATCAATGAAATACACTGAATACCTCATGTAATCGCATTAATAAACGAGTGCTTTGAGTATTCAAAAAGTTCGCTTTTTTCGCAAAACACTCAAGGGCCGCAGATTCCCGTGTGTCCATTTTAAACTGATATTGAGCGAGAAATTAAAACGTTTTAATGATATTGTTTGGTGTGGAAAACACAAGTTTAATATTTTCTGTGATTCAGGCCAATATATCTAGAAACAGCGAGTGTTATTCAATAGAACGCCACCCGTGTGAACGGAATCATAACGGTTGTGAAAATCACGTGACGTCACCGTTTAAAAAAGAACGCTGCACCGTTTAAAAAAGAACGCTGCACGCTGACTTTGCATGACCGCGAAAGCAGAAAAAAAACATCCGTAAGTATTTTGGAGCCTACACTAATCGTATGTCTTGCATATAAAGAAGTTAATAAGTAGATATATAGTCTTCCACGAAACACGAACGCATCAATTCCTTTTTAAGATTGAGGAAATCGTATGCTGAATATAACGTCATCAGTTTTCGCGAATGTACGGCGATCGTAAATTTGCAGACATTTAGCGATGGAAAACAGCCCGTTACAATTAAATAAATGCATTATTTTATGAATGAAACCAATTGTGTAAACTGTTTGCTTTACAAGCATAAAATCTAATGGATTTTGGAACTGCGACTTGAGAAGTGTAGACCGGCTTGGACCGGTCGTTTCACAGCGGCTTCCGGTTGCCCGTTTCCAGATTCTGAGTGAGATATCTTGTACAACAAAGAAGTTTATTCATATAATCATATAATAATCAGGATTTTAAAGAAAACGATTTGATCCAGTTTCAAAGTATGCATGCCATTTTGCTGATGATGTTCAACTCGGTCTTTTTAAAAGTTAATGTTTACATTTTATTTTGGTTGCCTTTATATTTCAATAGGTTGGAAAAGCTAAACAAGAATGCTGCAAAAATGAAGACGCAGAAAGATAAAGCCATGGACCAGAATACTTCTCGGGTCTTTGTACCTTCTACCTGACCAAAGTATGAAGGTATAATAATTGTTTTCTATTAAAAAAGACGGCTGGCGTGGCGCAGTTGGTAGCGCGGCGGATTTGTAACCGGAGGCCCCGGGTTCAATCCTCCGTGGTGCCACTGAGTTCCGTCGGTGTGTTCTTGGGCAAGACACTTTCCCCTTAGCCTCTTCCGTCAGATAGGGATGTAAACCGGGCGGTCCCGTGTATCGGTCTATCCTCCGAGCACGTTAAAGAACCATCGGAATCTATTCGATAATAAGAGTAGGGCAGGTTCCCGGATTCCTATGTACCCTTCCCTCTCTCTCTGGGGCGGCTCTAAATAACCTATACTGTGTTGATGAGCCGTTAAACAACATTCAATCAATCTTCTATTAAAAAAATGGTATTGGTTAAAAAAAAATGTAACTTATAAATGCTTGCTGTCAGAAGAATCAATGTATTGAAACATGTACTTACCCAAGATTATGTATTTATAGTTCAAAAAAGTGTTAAGTTGAAAGCATATACAAAACATGATGGTAAAATGGCCCTGAACATTCGCCCTATGGCATCGTCTCACTGTAGACACTTGCACCAGTTACACACTTTATCTGTTTAAAGGTTTTCTTAAACAATTTAAAGCTATATTTAAGGCAGCAGATCATACTTAAAAAAGACATGATGTCACTGTTTTATGGTAACTCTGTGTAAATCAAACAGTAGCCTGGTTCCCTGGCCCACAATGCTTTGCACAGTAGGCCAGGTATTCACCGTCGAATGGCCATTTCTATAACAGAGAATCAAGATGGCGGCGCATGTTGAAAAGCCCGCTGAAAAGGTAAACATTGACCAATTGGGAGTTATTCTACTGTGCCACTTCTGAGAGCTCGATGCATTTTATTACGGAAACATATTTTAAAACGGACTACAGGCTCGTTTTGTTGCGATACCGCGTTAATGTTATCAAATCGACAATGAGTGCATGTGTGTTGGGAAACAGATGGGTGGGGTGTGGTTGTAAACATTGACCGACTGGGATTTATTCTACAGTTCCACTTCTGATATTTTGATGGATTTCATTAAAGATGCATGTTTTAAAATGGACAGTATGCTTGTTTTGTTGTGATACAGCGTTAATGTTGTCAAAGTGAGTGCATGTGTGTTGGGTAACAGATGGGTGGGGTGTTGTTGTAAACATTGACAGACAGGGAGGTATTCTACTGCTCCACTTCTGATTTTTTTATGGATTTCATTATGGAAACATATTTTAAAATGGGTTGTGTGCTAGTTTTGTTGTGATACAGCGCTAATGTTGTCAAATCAACTATTACTTTATGTGTGTTGTGTAAACAATGGGTGGGGTATCATTTGTAAACATAGACTGATCGGGAATTATTTTACTATGTCATGGCGGATATTTTGATGGATGTCATCACATAAAGATATTTTTAAATGAATGCTGTTGCCGTCTGTTCATGATACAGAGTTTCATATGGTATATTCAATATTACAGTATGCCTCTGTATCTGAACAGTCAGGGGCGTAGCTGGGTGAATTTGAACTGTACGCCCAATGGCGTTCCAAGTAGCAACTACCCCTTGGTCAGGGAGGCTCTTGACGATCGTACGTTAGATTTCAGGATTTTTAGCTTAGATTAAATGTATGTGTGGTAGTCAGTTCTCACTAAAGATGTGATTGTTTTATATTCTTTTAAATAGTTAAGTTCATTACGATAAGTACCTTTAACGATAGTATAGGAAGTGTACCTTTAACTGTATCGTAGAAAGTGTACCTTTAACTGTATTATGGAAGTATACCTTTAACAGTGACCAATATATTGATATGTGTATTGAAGTGTAACATTATTTTGATTGGACAATCACAATGGCCAGTTCATAATGCTTCAATTTTATTGGTTGTATATTTTACCGCCTAAATCATGAAACTACCTTCTGGGCAGTTGGAAGGAAATATTTAAAGGGAAAAGATCTAGAATGTTAAAATGGAGTTTTTGTTTATTGTGTAGTTCAAATTGGACACTTGTAAAGCAAGTTAAGTTAATATAATCAGTAATTATTAAAGTATAGAGTGTTAACTAAGGAAGGAGGAATTTGGGTAAGTTTATTTTATGATATATTCTTTTGTTTTGAATTGTGTTGATGAATGCAAAACACATGTTTACAAGTGTGTAAATTGTGTGGAAAGAAAGTGTTTCAAAATCTGTATCACTTTAAGTGTTTTAATGTCTTCATATGTTTTTTTATAAGAATACTTTAAATAAGGTATTTCATCGCACCTAATGAAATGACATGTGGAGAGCTTGATTTGTATTTTATGTGTTTAAATCTAATGGAAATATATGTCTTTGTATTCATATGTAAGCAATATGAGACGAGTAACTATGCTAATTGTATATGTTAAATAAGGAGACGCAAACAACCTATAATTATATATGTACCTAAAATCTCATTATAGCCTAAATGTGTTCATGGAAGATTTACGTGTGTATTGATTATTCCATCATTTAATATACAGGTATGAGAAGTTGACGATGTGAAGTATATTGATGTGAGGTATATTGACGTGATTGTATAAAATCATCAGGAACACCATAGCACCATATGCTTGTAAGTTATTTGTAGAAGATTAATGTGATGCTATTGAGTCATTCATATTTAAAGGTGTCATGTATCTTTAAATGTAATTAATGATGAGCATTGTATTTTAAATATCTTTTGAATTACAAGATGATCATTGCCTATTTATTAAATGTTATTGTAAATGGCATTGCAATATATTGTAAGGCACTATATTGTAATTCACAGTATTGTAATGTATTGTATTGTATTGTAAATTGTGTTGTGGGAGAAAGTATTAATTCTATTGATGTTAAGTGAGAAAGTAATATGATGTATTGTTGAATGCATATATTTATTGTAATTTTAATATATTTCAGTGGTTATCGATTGATTTATGAGATAAATGTGGAAACATGAAGAAGTGTTTTTGTCTATAACTACGGGTCCCTACAAGCCCCTATTACATAATGGCGCCCAGCAAAAGGAAGAACCCTATACCTCTACATAAAGAAGACCAGATTGTTGTAGCCGAAGGAGCCGATTATACAAGTGTTTCATGTGATGAGAAGGTACTATTTTATTAATTTCCATATGTGGAAAGTGAAGTGACCAACAGTGTGTGTGACCAACAGTGTGTAACTTTAGTGTAGCTATGTACATTGACCATGTACTTGCAGCAGTGAGTAGACAGAGTGCAGAGCAGTGATTCGGAACGCATATACAATGGAGGAACTGACCTACATCTCACCTGACACTAATTACCTGGAAATTACCTGGACATATACTGTATAAGATGTGGTGTATCAACATAGTGATAATATTGAGTTACTGAGTGAGTCAAGTATTTGTGTGAGTGAAAAAAAAAAAAAAATTAATAATAATAATGTGTTAACATATTTGCAGGTTGATCGAATTGTAGACTTGTGTTTTGCAGCTGTCATCCAGATTATTAGAAACGTTAAATCAGATTATTTATTAAGGGATAGTTCTGTTCTTTAGTTTACACTCTGTAAATTTAATAGCAAAGTTATGTTATAGAGATATACTTTGAATTTTTTTTATTAAAAAAAAAATAATTTTGAAATTGTTCTTTAATTATTTATTTTTTGTTTTGAAATTATTAATTTTTTTTTGATTAAAATTATTTGAAATTCGACTTTACTATTTTTTTATTTATTCATTTTTTTGTGTACGGTCCAATGAGAGTTAAGAGGTTACTTAGTTAATTATTGGTTTAAATCAATTATTTTTGGAAGTTTAGGATATTAGATAGTATACGCTTAGAAGGTAGAGCTATGATAGTTGAATTAGTGACGGCGTAAAAGATCGTCTACTAAATAGTTGAAATAGGGTTGTTGTTTATTGAGTTTAATATTCCAGTGAGATAAGATAAACATGATTGAGATTTAATAATTGAAATTCATTTTGCAACTAGATTATATTCGGTTGATAGCATTGCAGAAGTACAGATAGATTAAACAGCCCAGCAGTGTGTTAGCAGTAATTAGTTATTGTTATATTGTGAGTTTACAGTGAATTACTTCCCTTTACAGTGACAATTGGAATTAACTCCCTTTTGTGATATAGAATATGTGGATTATTAATGTGATATTTTAATTACAGCTTTGTAGATTATGATTTAGACTTTGTCATTTTGTATTATTTTGATATTGTATGCATTTGATATTGTTTAAAAATGTCGACTGAATTTTCAGCAGAGGAAATAGCCAATTTGGTTAAAGCTTTTAAGGAGTTGGGTTTGAAACCTAAATCAGACACGAAAGAGGACTTGTCTAATTGGATGAAAGAAACTGTAGCATCAGGTGCAGTGGGCGAAGTCAAACCAGTTATTTCTCCGCCATCAGTGGTTATACAGAAGCATGTGCAACCACCAAGATTAATTTCTTTTTCAGACATTTCCACTTATGAAACCTGGAAATATGAATTGAATTGTCTTCTTTCAGAAAAAGAACATTCGGTTGATTCAATCAAACAGGCAATTAGAAGGTCAGTCAAAGGAGATGCTGCGAAAATCTTAAGGAATTTAGG
Source organism: Cyrtodaria siliqua (assembly GCA_037043455.1). Lineage (NCBI taxonomy): Eukaryota > Metazoa > Mollusca > Bivalvia > Adapedonta > Hiatellidae > Cyrtodaria > Cyrtodaria siliqua. The sequence continues at coordinate 53,384 of JAWPHD010009048.1, read as the reverse complement.
ACAAGATGTTGACATTGCAGAAATACAGAAGAAATTTGAGTCAGCTTATGGATCTGTTGATCAAGGCACAGATATATTAGCCAAATTTTTCAGTATGATACAGGGTAAAGATGATGTTGCCACATTTGCTACCAACCTGGAGGACACAATGCAGCATGCGGTAGAGAACAATGTTGTTAAACCATCGGACAGTAACAAGTTTCTATGCTCTCAATTATTTGCAGGATTGAACTCGCATATGAAAGATGTGTGTGCATTTATGAAAAACGCTTACACAGATTTCGATTCTTTTAGATTCGATTTGAGAAAGATGGAACAGGAGCACAAGGCTACTTCGTTTACATGTAAAGCGCAACAGGTTGGAAAAGAGCCGATAGGTGATGTGCATCAAGCAACAATTAAGAAATTGGAAGCAGAGGTGAATGACTTGAAAACTAAACATTATGCTTCTAATGATAATTATTTTCAAGATCATCGCCCGAGACAGTTTCAGCAGCAGCAGAAGCAGCAACCGCCACTGCAGCAGCAGTATGATGGCAGTAAACAACAACAACAAAGGAAAGTTGTTTGTTGGCGATGCGGACAGGAAGGGCATGTACAACTTGGTTGTCGTGCAAATTTGGATCATTCTAGGAAACATGATGCCTATTTAAACTGCAACAAGTCTATGTGGAGGGGCAAATAGACTTCACACCATTCAGCCCCAATAGTCAAATTAATGCTAAATTAAATAAAATTTCTATTCCAGATGGTTTAGTTGGACAGTCAAACGACACCTTAGTTTCTATAAATGGACATGAAATTTCAGCACTGTTAGATACAGGTGCTAGTATTAGTTCTCTTTCAGAATCGTTTTATAACCAACACCTGAGTGACATAGAGATGCAGAGATTAGACCACGTGGTATCTATAGAATGTGCCAATGGCAATTCTATGCCATATAAAGGATACATAATTGTTAACATCTCCATTGCAGAATTAGATCCTAGCAAAGAAAGGGAATGTTTAATGTTTGTTTTAGAGGATGTGAAAGCCGGTGATACAACTGTTATAATAGGAACAAACGTTTTACAGGGTTTTATGCAGGATTGCAAAGACAGTTACGGTGATAAATTTTTACAGAAAGCGCCATTACAGGTTCCTTTATATTTAGCTTTTAGAAGTATGGTGATTAGTAGCAAGGAGCTCGAGAGGAACAAGAATACATTAGGAATTGTCAAGTGTGCCGAAAGAAAGAAAGTTACTCTTCCACCAAATAGTTCAATTATTGTTGCAGGAACCATTGACAAAGAGATTCCACATTCAAATACATGTGCTATGCTTACAGAATCAAAACTTAGCAATTTGCCAGAGGATATAGATATTGAACCGACTTTGATTTCTTACAGTTACAAGAAAACCGGATACGTTGAAGTTCATATATCTAATATTACTACCAGAACAGTTACCATTCAACCACAAGAAATACTTTGTGAGATTCAGCCAGTTTCTGTTACAGGCTTATATCAACATGCAGCAACAGAACAGACAGATGAAATACAGTCATTACTTGATCAAATTCATATTGGTTCTGAAGGTTTAAATAAAGAACAACATAGTCAATTAGAAAACCTTATCCTTTCTTTCAGTGATATATTTTCAACATGCGACACAGACATTGGACTGAATGCTTCAGTTAAACATAGAATAGATTTAGAAAATGAAATTCCTTTTAAACAGAGACATAGATTTATACCACCATCGGCTTACGAGGAAGTTCGTAATCATTTACAGCAACTTTCAGATGCAGGAGTGATAAGAAAGTCACATTCACCATGGAGCTCTAACATTGTTTTAATTAGGAAGAAGTCTGGTGAAATACGTATGTGTGTCGATTATAGGCAGTTAAACCAAAGAACTATAAAAGACTCCTACGCACTTCCCAGAATTGAAGAAATACTGGATGCACTTTCAGGAAATAAATATTTTACTGTTTTAGATATGAAGAGCGGGTACCATCAGGTAGAAGTACTTGAAAGTCATAAGGAAAGGACTGCTTTTACAGTGGGCCCACTAGGTTTTTGGGAGTTCAACCGGCTACCTTTCGGTTTGTCCAATAGTCCAGCGACCTACCAAAGGCTGATGGAAAGTTGTTTAGGAGATTTGCACTTAAGCATTTGTTTTATATTTTTAGACGATTTGATAATTTTTAGCAAAACATATGCTGAGCACCTAGAGAGAATAGCACAAGTGTTGTCAAAATTAAGAGAACACAATTTTAAATTATCTCCTAAGAAATGTTATTTCTTACAGGAAAAAGTCACATATGTAGGTCATGTTGTTTCAGAAAAAGGGATTGAACCAGATCCAGGAAAGATTGACAAAGTCAAGAACTGGCCAACACCCAAAACACCAGAAGATGTCCGTAAATTTATAGGCTTTGCAGGCTATTATAGAAAATTTGTTAAGAACTTTGCACAAATTTCCAAACCTCTTACAGATATCATGCCAACCACTGCAAAGAAGCAGAAAAAGGGACAAAAGAGAGAGAAACAGAAGAACCCAACACAAAGAGTATGGAAATGGGGTCCAGAAGAACAAACATCCTTTAATACACTGAAAGATTGTTTAGTATCTTTTCCTATTTTAGGATTTGCAGATTTTTCTCTTCCTTTTGAACTACATACAGATGCCTCTAGTAAAGGTTTAGGTGCAGTTTTATATCAAATACAGGACGGACAGAAAAGAGTAATCAGTTATGCAAGCAGAGGGCTGACGAAGAGTGAAAAGAATTATTCTGGCCATAAACTTGAATTTTTATGCTTGAAATGGTCAGTAACAGAAAAATACAGTGATTATTTACAGGGCAGCCAGAAATTTCTTGTGTTAACGGACAATAACCCATTAACATACATTTTATCAACAGCTAAACTGGATGCAACAGGTCATAGATGGGCAGCCTCTCTAGCAAATTTTGATTTTGAGATTAAATATCGCCCAGGAAAGAACAATCAAGATGCAGATGCACTTAGCAGGTTGCCTACAGAAACTATTGATGAATCAACAGTTAATGCAATATGTAATAGCATTGATGTAGATCCGTATATTTTCAATCTAGCTGTAGGTACAGAGATTCCCGATGATGACGAGACAGATGGAGTTATAGGATATACGGACAGAGACTGGAGACGAATCCAAGGAAGTGATCCTATCCTTAAAACTTGGATTCAAGCTGTGAAAGACAGCAGGAAACCATCCAGAGAGAGTATTCCCACTAGCAAGACGAATATTGGCTTCCGTAAAGCATTTGACCATTTAACGCTAATACGTTCGGTTCTTTACAGGAAAATTAACATCAGTGGGGAGGACAGGTTACAACTTGTTATACCAGAAACTTTTATTTCTGAAGTTTTAACAGGTTTACATGATGAAATCGGACACCCAGGACGTGACAGAACATTATCGTTAGTTAAGGACAGATTTTATTGGCCCGGTATGACCAGTGATGTAGAGAAGTGGATCTCTAAGTGTGGACGGTGCATTAGGCGGAAGAAACAACCAACAAGAGCACCTCTCGTCAATATTACTTCTATGCAACCTTTAGAACTTGTTTCTATGGATTTTTTAACACTTGAAAAATCATTAGGAGGTTTTCAACATATTCTAGTTATAACAGATCATTTTACTAGGTATGCAATGGCAGTCCCAACCAAGAATATGACAGCCAGAACAACAGCAGAAGCATTTTTTAACAATTTTGTGGTTTATTTAGGTTTACCAAAGCGAATTCACTCGGACCAGGGAGCCAATTTTGAAAGCAAATTAATAAAAGAATTATGTTTAATTTCAGGGATGACAAAGTCACGAACTACAAGTTACCATGCAATGGGCAATGGAATGACTGAAAAAATGAATAGAACTTTATTAGATATGTTAGGTACCATTGAGCCATCAAAGAAGAAAGACTGGAAGAGTCATCTAGGTCCTATTGTACATGCATATAACAATACTAGACATTCTTCCACAGGTTTTACACCATTCTATTTAATGTTTGGCAGAGAGGCAAGACTCCCAATTGACTTGGCATTTGGTATTGAACAGAATCAAAGACAGTTACCTAAATCCAAATATGTTCAAGATTTAAGAGACAGGTTGAAGAAGGCTTACCAACTGGCATCAGAAGCAGCCAACAAAGCACGAGCTAATCAAAAGAAGTATTATGATATCAATACTAAAATTTCTAATATTATAGTAGGTGACAGAGTTTTAGTTAAGATTGTAGCTTTTGATGGCAAACACAAGTTAGAGAACAAGTGGGAAGAAGACATCTACATAGTCTTGAAACAGCCAAATCCGGATATTCCAGTGTATGTGGTACAGAAAGAATCAGGCGAAGGAAAGAAAAGAACCCTACACAGGAATCTTTTACTTCCAATTGGATCTATTTCAGATACAGTAGTTGATGAAAACAGAGAGAAAAAGAAGGCACAGCCAACACAAGCAAGACCAATATCAACAATTGTTCCAGATTCTGATTCATCAGATTCTGAGAGTAACAATTATTTTTCAGTGATTGCAGCAGATTCTGATATAGAAAACAATATCGGAGATGATGATGATCTCATATCTGTTGTAGGTGAAACAGATTCAGAGCATGAAGGTGACGACTCGACTGTTTCTGAATCTGATGTTTCCATTTCTTCTAGTGAGGACGCTCATGACCCAAATTTAGGTGGGTTAGAAGAGATTGGAGAACATGTTGTAGAAGACGATGCTGAAATTGAAAGTGTTGATGACGAAGAGAATCATGTTGATGAGGATGATGTGGTAATTAACGAACCAGTTAACCCCATTGAACTTATTAATCATGATAATTTATTTCAGGATAATCCCCTGGAAGAACCAGTAGAAAGACCAACACCAGTACCAAGGAGATCCGTCAGAGAGAGGAAACCACCAGAATGGTTTAGAACGGGAGAATTTTTATTTTCTTGCCAGGCAAAGAAACCTATCTGGATGGTTAAAACCGAATATATTTTATCTATTTCTCATTTGTTACAGGATTTACCACAGCACATCTCACAGGCAATAGTGTCCTGTATAGTTGACACCAATGTCTAGGAAGACATTCTTTTCGTGGAGGGGTGTATGTGGTAGTCAGTTCTCACTAAAGATGTGATTGTTTTATATTCTTTTAAATAGTTAAGTTCATTACGATAAGTACCTTTAACGATAGTATAGGAAGTGTACCTTTAACTGTATCGTAGAAAGTGTACCTTTAACTGTATTATGGAAGTATACCTTTAACAGTGACCAATATATTGATATGTGTATTGAAGTGTAACATTATTTTGATTGGACAATCACAATGGCCAGTTCATAATGCTTCAATTTTATTGGTTGTATATTTTACCGCCTAAATCATGAAACTACCTTCTGGGCAGTTGGAAGGAAATATTTAAAGGGAAAAGATCTAGAATGTTAAAATGGAGTTTTTGTTTATTGTGTAGTTCAAATTGGACACTTGTAAAGCAAGTTAAGTTAATATAATCAGTAATTATTAAAGTATAGAGTGTTAACTAAGGAAGGAGGAATTTGGGTAAGTTTATTTTATGATATATTCTTTTGTTTTGAATTGTGTTGATGAATGCAAAACACATGTTTACAAGTGTGTAAATTGTGTGGAAAGAAAGTGTTTCAAAATCTGTATCACTTTAAGTGTTTTAATGTCTTCATATGTTTTTTTATAAGAATACTTTAAATAAGGTATTTCATCGCACCTAATGAAATGACATGTGGAGAGCTTGATTTGTATTTTATGTGTTTAAATCTAATGGAAATATATGTCTTTGTATTCATATGTAAGCAATATGAGACGAGTAACTATGCTAATTGTATATGTTAAATAAGGAGACGCAAACAACCTATAATTATATATGTACCTAAAATCTCATTATAGCCTAAATGTGTTCATGGAAGATTTACGTGTGTATTGATTATTCCATCATTTAATATACAGGTATGAGAAGTTGACGATGTGAAGTATATTGATGTGAGGTATATTGACGTGATTGTATAAAATCATCAGGAACACCATAGCACCATATGCTTGTAAGTTATTTGTAGAAGATTAATGTGATGCTATTGAGTCATTCATATTTAAAGGTGTCATGTATCTTTAAATGTAATTAATGATGAGCATTGTATTTTAAATATCTTTTGAATTACAAGATGATCATTGCCTATTTATTAAATGTTATTGTAAATGGCATTGCAATATATTGTAAGGCACTATATTGTAATTCACAGTATTGTAATGTATTGTATTGTATTGTAAATTGTGTTGTGGGAGAAAGTATTAATTCTATTGATGTTAAGTGAGAAAGTAATATGATGTATTGTTGAATGCATATATTTATTGTAATTTTAATATATTTCAGTGGTTATCGATTGATTTATGAGATAAATGTGGAAACATGAAGAAGTGTTTTTGTCTATAACTACGGGTCCCTACAAGCCCCTATTACATATGTATAATTCAAGCAGAAGAAAGCGCACATGTAAAGTCAGTTCAAGTAGTATACATGTATATTTGTTTATTTGTATATAAAATGCATTGTGTTATAGGCCGGAGGCCAAAATCGCAATAAAGAAATTGATATTGAAACGTTATATTTTTCTATAACAAATTAAGATTGGGAAAATAAGGGCGCAACGCCTGTGCTGGAAATATTTTACCCCAAACCTCCTACCCCACTTCGGATTTTATTGCATATTTGGACCATTTTTATTTTATTTATTTCTGGCGAACTGTTAGCCCGGGCGTGCGGGCATATGCCTGGCTACGCGCCTGACAGTAGCAGGATGGATTTTCTTTCTTCATAATACTATCTACACAGTGATAATGTATATTTACCTATACTTGCTGTACATTTTATATTTTTAGCATCTGCATATCCTAGTATAGCAAGAAACCAAGACAGATACTTATTAGGTGATAACAGCAGCCAGCATTTGTGCCAGACCATAAAGGAAGTGGACACAGTCATGACCTCTTGCTGTCACATGAAACTATCCATCTCGCAACTGTGTATTTAAGTTCTGCATTTGCGATTGGATAGTGATTTGGGATAAGCATGCTATATCTACAATATGTTTCATCACTTATATCTGCTCATGGATTTTCTTACCAGTTGAAGTTCGACAGAATAGACTTTTTTGACAATTGTAAGTAATTACTAGCAACTAAAATCTAACCTACTTGTAAACACATTATGTTTGGGCCTTCTAAGATCAAGTTAAATACTTTTAATTGCACTTGGCTTAAACAAGAACTGATCCTAATGCTCTACAGAGGGATTCTGATTTAACATGCTGCAACTTTATCTAACTAATTTAAATCACAAAGATTGACACCACCATTTATTCAACAATGTATCTTTGTCTGATTTCTATTTTTCTAAAAGATTTAGTGGAATATTGAATTTATACACCATAAATAATGATAACATATGCCTTTTTGAATTTCGCCCCAAGTGACCGACCTTTTCTTACCTTGAATTAGGCCAAATAAAATTATACCTGTGTTTACTGTAACATTGCTGAAAAAAATAAGGTACGAAGGTAGGCATTTTATTATTTTATTTTATTTTTTGGCGAAGTTACATTTAAGGTGGCGATGAGCTTTGATGAATGGGAAAATGTGGTATTTTAAAAACTACAATAGATAACAATATGAAATTGTGTATGTTTCATTGTTTCCCAAAAGGCCTGGCAACAACTGGCTCTTTTCCCAATCACTTGCAATTATTGCAAAGGGATAAAACAGTTTAATTAATTTTTCGCAAGTCCGGAAGAGGGTCAGTTCCAACAGCAGGAGAATGAGCTCATGAGTCGGCTGTGATCGTGTAAACATAATTATTTATTTATTTTTTTATTTATTTTTTTCATTAAAAAAAAAGGAGTCGGGGGTGTTTTCAGAGGGTCGGTCGGGTTACAGTAGACTCAGTTATAATTTTATTTAGCCTTAGAATCATCTAAATAAACACACTATAACAAGTTTCATGCTGGCATACACTTCAGTGTCATTGTCTTAAAGGGACACACGACAGTCTTGAAGTGTTTATCAAATTTTGGAATTAGCATCTCAATTTATATATCAAATTTTGAGTTTTAAATTCCTGTTATTCGACCATAGGTTTAAATATAATATTTGGTGCAATATTACCAGTAGTTAGAAATATACAAAAAATATTTCATTTATACTATTCTTGTAATGAATAACAACAGTGACCTTGAAGCTCTACTGATAGATTTTGATAGCTAGATCAGCATTTCTGTGAAGTTTCATAAAAATCTGTAAAGTAGTTTCGGAGGTGTAGTCGCTACAAGTTGAAGTTTTTACTATATAACTAGGTAAACAAAGATGGCCACTGGCAGCCATGTTTAATGTCGAATCAAAATAATTTTCGACAAGGATCAAGATCTTGTCATGCTGATCATTTCAGAAAAAGTCCCATATCAATATTATTAGAAGTAGTCGCTACAAAACTTGTTTTTAAAAATCTATTTTTAGCCGTGGTGGCCATCTTGAATTTCTGGCCGACCTGAAATGGTGCTAGGATCAACTAGACATCAAGAGCAAGATTCCTGTGAAGTTTCATGAAAATCCGCCAAGTAATTTCAGAGGAGTAGTCGCTACAACTTTTTACTATACAAACTCTATGTACACAAAGATGGTCACTGGCGCCCTTGTTTAACGTCGAATCAAAATAATTTTCGACAAGGATCAACATCATGTCATGCTGATCATTTTAGAATAAGTCCCATATCAATATCACTTACAGTTTTCAAGAAGAAGTCGCTACAAACTTGTTTTTTAAAAATCTATTTTTAGCCATGGCGGCCACCTTGAAATTCCGGCCGACCTAAAAAAAAATCTGGGATCAATTAGACATCAAGAGCAACATTCCTGTGAAGTTTCATAAAAAAGTGTCATGTAGATGCAGAGGAGTAGTCGCTACAAGTTTTTACTATATAAATCTATGTAAACAAGGATGGACGCTAACGGCCATGTTTAAAGTCGCATCGAAATAAATTTCGACAAGGATCAACATCATGTCATGCTGATCATTTTAGAAAAAGTCCATATCAATATCACTTATAGTTTTCAAGAAGTAGTCGCTACAAACTTGTGTTTTAAAAATCTATTTTTAGCTTTGGCGGCCATCTTGGATTTCACATCAACATGAATTTTTGCTAGGATCAACTAGATTTCATGGGCAACATTTCTGTAAAGTTTCATGAATATCCATTTAGTAGTTTCAGAGGAGTAGTCGCTACAAATAAAAGTTTACGGACAGACAGACAGACGGACAGACGGACGACGGACGCCGCACCACGGAATAAGCTCCGCTGATCTCTGATCAGTTGAGCTTAAAATGACTAAACAAGCATGAGATGCCATGAGTTTATATAAAAACATCAAAATTGCCATAAATGTCCCTTTAAATTTACAATGAAACGACTACTGCTTACATACTTGAACTGCAATCCAAAGCTGATTGTAGACAGAATACTAACGGTCAGAAACAATTGTTTAAATATGCAAAGGATACACCTTCCTTTTTTCAGGGAGACATCACTGCGATACAGCTCTTTTATAGTTGACATGGTCACATCATCTTTGCTCTTTATCTAAATCCATTTTCACAGCAGTCCAGATGGTATATTAGTAGTTAAATGATGTTTGTGTAATTATCCAATGCTGGATGTAAATGCCTGACAGGATATTGTACATATCAGTCATAGACAACCATTTAAATATAAACATAGGATAAAGGCACTTTCTCTTCTTGAGGAGACCGTTATTCTGTAGTGACATCTCATCTTTGCCATTCCAAATACAGTACATTAGATTAAGACTCATGTTCCAACATGCTATACCAGTTGTAATGATCCAGGGCAGGACAATTCCACTCGTCCGCTCGCCATGGTGACTGAATATGTTATAATTGTATCCAACCATACCAATCAATTAATGAAGTCAATAAAAAAATCTGACGAATTCTAACATTTAGGCTCAAATTTGTTTAATTTATGTTCTGTCGATCAATACTTTTTTCCCTCAAAAATGCAAATATATGACGGTGTTGTCTACAAATTTGTTCAATAGAAGAATTTGTAAATTGTAGTTTCTTTGGTCTTCCGGTAGATGTGGAGGGAGAAAACGAGTAAATCTCTGCCAACCACATAAAAAAAGTGTTTAAGTAGGTCAAGGTCATTCTCAATGTCAGATTTTCTTTTGCTAAGTGCATCCGTAGTCGAGAAGATAAATGATACTAAAGATGCCGAGTTTGATCTCACCGCTGTGGGTTAGAATCTTAATGGAAGTTTGACTTGTAAGTGAAGAACTGTCGATTTTTACAGAAGTACCATATATACTGGTTCTACCCATAAATATATTTTTTCCCCATAAAATAGCCAGGCTAGGGAGTCTTCACAATTTCAGGAAAAAAGCCCTGGGTGGTAGCCTCAACCACTGAAAACTGAATGTCATTTATAGCTTAAAGTGTGCTGAAAAATTATGTTAAACACCAAATAAACTTTTAATACAAACATGTTGCTGTCATGTAGCTGTAAGCATGTATGAAGCAAATAGAGTTGAGGATATCCATTTACAGGACACGAATGTACATAAGTTTTCATCGAAAACTTGTTTTCAAATCCTGAACATGTATACTTAAGGTCATATAATGTTTGTATGTGCTTTTAATGTTCTCTCTCTAAACGGTCATGTTTGCAAGGATTTTGTAATGAATTGACACAAATACACAACCATGCATGGATACCCCCATGCACAACTCCGCCACACCCCTCAAAAGTAATATTTATTTGCTTTTCATTATTTTATTGTCCCCCAAAAGATATAGGTTTGGCGTTGTTCGTTCGTTTGTTTGTCCGTCACAATTGTCGTGTCCACTGCATAACTCTCACATTCATGGAGGGATTTTGAAATAAATCGTCACATACCTCAACTCATCAAGACGACTTACAAAAACCCAACACCTCAGCTTTTTGGGGTTTCCGATATAACTTACATACTTTCAATCATTAATATTAATTATTCGAATAGTTCGAAGCAAATGGTTTTTACATGTTACTTACTTTTGATAATATTGCATCAATAATACATTTAACAATTTGGTAGAATATGGAAAATAAAAATGAAATCTAAAATTTTATTTAACGGTATGCAATCAGTTTTCAAGTCAAAATGAGGTAATAATAATACATTTAGGTGCTTATTTTAATGCTTGAATTAAACTCAAGATTGCTTTGTGTCCCTTTAATACCTACCCTCTTGATACCCTCTCTCGAATAAGTATTGATACCCACTCCCGACTGACTTTATACCCCCTCCCGATTGAGTTTTGATATTCCCTCCTCACTGAGTATATATACTCCCTCCCGACTGAGTATTGCTACCCGTCTCTATTGCGTCTGATACCCCTCCCCATTGAGTATTGATACCCTCACCACATTGAGTATTGATACCCTCACCACATTCAGTATTGATACCCTCACCACATTCAGTATTGATACCCTCACCACATTCAGTATTGATACCCTCACCACATTCAGTATTGATACCCTCACCACATTCAGTATTGATACTCTCACCACATTCATTATTGATACCCTCACCACATTCAGTATTGATACCCTCCCCACATTCAGTATTGATACCCTCACCACAGTCAGTATTGATACCCTCACCACATTCAGTATTGATACCCTCACCACATTCAGTATTGATACTCTCACCACATTCAGTATTGATACACTCACCACATTCAGTATTGATACCCTCACCACATTCAGTATTGATACCCTCCCCCTCCACATTGAAATCATTTAAAATCTCTCCATTGAGTATCGTTACCCCTTCAATACTCAATGGAGATGTATTATAAATACTCCATGTAGAAGGGCTATCAATACTAATGGGGAGAGGTATCAGTACTCAATGGGGAAGGGCAATCAATTCAATACTCAATAGAGGGGTAGCAATACTCATTTGGGAGGTTTTATAGATTCTAGATGTGGAAGACGTATCGATGCTCAATGAGAAGCGGTATCGATGCTCAATGAGAAGCGGTATCACCATCACAGGTGGCAAATTATCTCGTGCGCACTTAATTAATTATACCTCTAACGCATGAAATATTTGTTCACACATGCCCTTCTGTGCTTCCGTAGATAACCGTATGTATACATGTACACACGTATGGCCAATATTTCTGACTGTTAAGCTTCACTTATCCAGCAAACAAACTTAAGGGTAACGGTATTATATATGAACGAATTAAGCTTTACAACATTGTTTCTTGCTACCCTCCGATTAAAGGGGCTGTGCTCTTCGCGGAAGAGTACAAGAATAATGTTATCGATAACATGTCATGAATCTATAGCTATTTATATAGAAGGTTTTGTTGCAATGTCTTCTTATCTTACGAAAACATGACTATTTGTTTAGGAAAAACGTAAACAATGGAGCGTGCTTTACTAAGTAAACAAAACTTTAAATATTTTATTATTGGATACAATTGAAACTAAGATTCATATTCCAATAAACATATCTTTGGAATGTGTTTTAATAGACTAAATATCATCCAGTTTTATGTGTATGCATACATATGCGTTAACAAAAAAAGCATAGGCCCTTCAAGATAGCCACGACTGTAAAAGTCTGTGAGAGGCATTTATGAGCACCGATTTTGGCGTTACTTAGAATCGACGTCTGGAATTCATCATTCTCGATAACTTGGTACTGCTGAGTTAAAGGTAAGTATGTAATATATACATTTATTAGACACGTGTATATTCATCTGATAATAGGTGTGCTATGTTAGCAAAATAAAAATTAAAACCGAGCATACACGAGGCAAAACGGAATGCTCCAAATGAATATTGTAAAGATGTATGATTTATTTATAGTTTACGATTTTATGTAATTCAAATGAATATTGTAGGAGTTATTTGTATGTGTTCGCATGGTCAGTACATATAGTGTTAACGATGCTATAGAAAATATCATATCCCTGTTGTTCGACGTCTATTTACAACAAAATCTATAAATCATAATGTCAATATAACGCACGATAAATGTACCTATTTCAAGGGATAAACTTAATCTGAAAGTTGTTCTCCCACTTTATAGGCACTATATAACGGTGCTCAAATTTAGATAATATACAACTGTTAATTTAGTTGGTAGTAATATATTTTGTTATATATTTACCCTTTTTTTGTCATAAATATGAAAGTACTTGTATAACTTTATATTATCACACACTATCATGAATTATCTCTTTATCTGTTCTGTCGCTTACTCGCCATAATGATTGTTAAATATGATGTATTTCTATATATCCATTGCTGTTTACATATGTAAATCTTGGAATAAACATTTTGAATTGAATTGAATTGATAGAAATCTATATAACATTTTATTGAAATCTAGCTTAAGACCTAAACATGCAGGCGCATACCTGGAGGCTTTTTCCAATCACGCAATATTGGGTTTGACCTTGCTAGGGTGTCCGGGGACATGGTCCCCCTTAATTGCTTTAAAGTAAAGATGCCAAATTGTGCGTTTTGGCGTATTTCGGTATCAAAATGATGAACCAAAAATACACGGACTTTCTTACAGATTTTGATATGTTTACTACACAAGACTGTCTGATACAGCTAAAAATAGGTTTAGCTTCTCAGATTTTCATTACGCAGCTGCGTATAGGTAGGTACGCGCCTGACATGTCAGCACTTTCACTGGACTTTCCATTGTACCTTCGGCAATTGGAATTTTCAAAATTGCTGAACGTTCCATGGATAGTTTAATGAGATGCTGGCATCTAGGATATGTTCTGTCACTGACATAATAAACCAGACTGACAAACTCGTTTGATGCAAACCCTAAAAGGGTTCTTTCATATGGAAGGGGGTATACAGTACTGGTTCTAACCAGGAAAAATGGGATGATCTGTCTCTACCACAAACAAATTGACCGTCATATAAATATAGCCTGACATGTGCTAAAAATGATGTAAAACACCATACAAAAAGGTGGCCACATGTCACCCGCTAAGTTATCTGATAACCTACGCTGTCTTCCAATGGCTGGGCATGTCCAATGTTTTCCCCGCATATACAGTTTTTACTCTCCCGATCTTCAGCCATAAGAATAGCTTATACTGATATAATAACCATACGTTTATAATAACCAATGTATAATCAAGACAGATGACATGTTAAAAGTCACGTACTGATTAGCCTACCCGTTTAAAACGACAGAAACTGCAATACACAAAGAGAAGAGGTATATGGTATTCTTGCCAACTGTCACGATTTACCCTGGACAGTCCCGATTTTTCACTCTTTGTTGGATGATATCGATTTCGGAAATTTGGAATTGATATCAGATTCGTACAAAAAGTGTTGGTAAAATATGAAATTGCAGGTTTAAAAGTTCCTTTTTGATTCACTGGGTGTCATGTCTATAATTTATATTAAATGGTTCCCATTCGCGGAGTCGGTGTCGCTCGCAGAACGTGTTGATCGTGTCTACTCCTGTTTCGAAAAGTTCTTAGTTGGACACTTGGTTTTTTGTTCAAACACAAATCCATACAGAAGATCAGTGAAGAAAGTTGACACAAAATGCCACGGTCCGAATCCCCCGTAAAGAAGGAGAAACATCAAGTTTGTCCTTCTTTAGTGGGTACTCAGAGCATGATATTTTGTATTTTTCAAGTTAATTTCTACATCAACTATGAATTTATTATTTTTTATATTTTAATTGAAGTCCGCTTCATGGAATATGTTTTGGTGGTTGAGGGCTCATTCAGTTCATTTTTCTTTCTTCTAAATTTAGTACAATATTAATGCATTTAAAAAAAAACATTTTGACGAACCCTATTCACACATTTAATTTAATTTTACGATATGTATACACTTTAATATATATTTGTATGAACAAACCGGTTTGGATAGAAATCAATTCCATTAAAAAGCACTTAAACTGCTTAACCGAAATAGTACGAATGGGTCGTAAAAAATAAGCTTCACTGGGTAGGACTAATGTGTTCTTTCAACGCCCCAGATAAAATTTTGAAATGGCAAGTGCAAAAACGTTATGGTGTACTGCAGTTTCGGCCTAGTAACGGCTTAGATGTGTCTTTTAAAGCGACATGTAACACTAAATACTGTTGTAGAGCATCGATCTCCAGGTCGAGAGGTCGTGGGTACGATCCTCGCCGTGGCCACTTATTTAAGCTTGAGCAAGATAATTAATCCACATGGCTTATTACTGGTTCTACCCAGGAAGCCATCGAGAGTGATTAACATAAGTTGCATGAACTTGTTTCGCAATCGATGTAAAAGAAATATGTTTAAACTAAAAAATACTGAGTGTTTCTTTTATTAAAAGTGTACAAATGAGATTAAATCTTCTTTTTTTTTAATTATTTTAATTTTCTGGAAATAATTAAAACAAAATATTTTTAGATCCCCTATTAATATAATAACGTTTTTGCAAATACGTGGTTTATGAGTCTACAAAATATAAAATAATAAAGGGTGCCAACGATAAAAACAACAAGAAAACAACACAAAATTGATTCAACTTTGAAAGACGGTACTCCAGTATTTTGAATTTTGAATATAGGAAATAGAAATCAATGGGGGAGCATGACCTCGGAACATTTTACAAACTCACACCTTTGGTTATCAAGCTGTGACTGGGCATGCTCACTGAACGACAGTCAACTACAAATAAACACAGAAACAAACAACAACTATAAAGATGAATAAAAGGCAAGATATGACATCACAAACACAAGAGGGTTAACAATAGGCTACCGCCTTGGAACGGTCAGTGGCAAAAAAGACCGCTGGGGGTTTAAACCAGGTGAAAAAACGTGTGTGTATTTGGTTGTTTTTTAAAAGTTGCGTTCCCGTAATCTCAAATCCTGTATCCACCCCTGTTAATGTCATTATAATCGCGTTTATCGTTTTGAATATATAAGCGCAGTTTAAAAGTTCAGACATATCAGGTTTCTTCTTCTTACGGTTGAGCAATTAAAAAAATATGCATTATTTTCAAAATTCAGAGTGTATCGAGTTAAGTTCATGTTAGTGATGTGATTTCTACCACGTAACACCTATTTCTCCCCTCTGCACAAATATACAGACCATAATTGAAAACTAACCAACCAATACACCCTTCAGAATTTAGATTTATTGAAGAAACTCATCTTGAATAACTTAAACTAGTTTTTGTTCGTAGTCGGCTGCACATGTTAGTTGAAGTAAATGGGGTGTTTACATGAAGTGTATGGGTAAACTGAGCTTTAAATGGAGAACCACGAGGTGCCCAACACAATTCACTATGTCTATTTCTCAAATATTAAAATCAGATTCTTGCTGAACCCTAAATGTAACAACTTCATTAAATTTAACAAACTGCACTAAAGGTAACACTTTTGGGACTAAAGGTAACAACCTACACTGAAGGTGACAACCCATAACCCTTCGCCCACTACACCTAATAAAAACCCGCAGAACTTCGCCCACTACATCTAACCAAAACCCATAGCACTTCACCCACTACAACTAACAAACCCATAGCCCTTCACCCAAAACACCGAACCAAACCCGAAACACTACACCTACCAAAAAAAAACATATCCCATTCCCCACGACACCTAACCAAACCCGTAGCACTTCACCCAATACACCGAACCAAACCCGAAATCCATCACCCACTACACCTAACAAAAAACATAGTCCATTCCCCACAACACATAACAAAACCATAGCCCTTCACCTACTATACCTAACCAAAACCCACAGACATCTAACCAAAACCTATAGCCCTTTACCCACGACACCTAACCAAACCCGTAGCCCTTCACCCAATACACCGAACCAAACGCGTAACCCTTCACCCAATACACCTAACAAAACCATAGTCCTTCACCCACTACGCCTTACAAAACCATAGCCCTTCACCCACTACACCTAACAAAACCATAACCTTTTGCCCACTACACCTAACAAATCCATAGCCCTTCGCTCACTACACTTAACCAAACCATAGTCCTTCGCCCACTACACCTAACACAACCATAGCCGCCCTTCGCCCACTATACCTACCAAACCCATAGCCCTTCACCCACTACACCTAACAAAACCATAGCCCTTCATTCATTACACTTAACAAAACAATAGTCCATCACCCACTACACATAACAACATCATAGCCTTTCACCCACTACACCTAACAAAACCATAGCCTTTACCCCACTACACCTAGTAAAACAATAGCCCTTCACCTATTACACATAACAAGCCCATAGCCATTCCCATTACACCTAAAACACAAACACAGCCCTTCCCCCTCTAAACCTAACAACACCATAGCCCTCCACCCACTACACCTAACAAAACCATAACCCTTCACCCACTGCACCTAACAAAACCATAGCCCCGCCCACTACACCTAACAAAACCATAGCTCTCCACACACTACACCTAACAAACCCATTGCCCTTCACCCACTGCACCTAACAAAACCAGCTACACCGGCAATTTATTTTACTTCGTTGTTTGTACGACTCTTGCTACGACCCTGATGTACCCTATATTTGTTGACACCTCATTATGCTGATGTACCCCGTGTGCACTATATTTCTTGACACCGCTATGTGGGTTAGGTCGAGATATATATCGACTTAACCCACATAAACATAACCCACTTCAAATGTGTAACGTGATATATACTGAAAGGAAAAAGAAACGCGTAATCAAAAATATGCCTGTACTACACTATTACACACATAATTCCACGTAATATTCCTGATATATCTCAATGAATTTTGTACACAAAGGGGCTACAACTAATTACAGAAAGGACAACTCTTTCATGTAGTAGAAATTTTAATCAAAGTATACTTTGTTACACGAAATTCATAAATGTTGATGTTTCGCTTGAAAAAGTCCAACATTTCATTGTGTTTAATGTTAAGAGATTGTAACGTTTAAAGCCTAAGTTTGCTCAACTGCTCGAGCCAAATGCGCATTCTGTCGATAATGAAACTTTAAAGGGGTAACTATTGGTGTGTTCGGTGCTATTTAAACCTTCTTTCCGAAAGGTCAGGCCTAATGTCGCCCTGTGCCATTCGATTAGCAGCAGCATATTCAACATACAATATATAGCGAAAATACCCATTATGCGTTTCTTTTTCCTTTCAGTATATTATACATATGCTGTGACCTTAAGAAAGTCGAGCTGTTGGTGCAGAGGTCACACCATAAGTAGTGTTATATAAAACCAGTGAAATATATTTGATAGAATGCGGTATATGTATAGTCTTAAACATGCAAAGAAATGAAACGCATTGTATGCGCGTGAAGTTGGCTCTGCGTTCTGTGTTCTGCGTTCAACATTCGATTACAGTTCTGCGTTCAACATTAGGAACTAATTATGCCCTTAGGTGTTAACTGTTATCCGTCAGTGCATTATACGGACGACCCCCGTTTATTCGGCACTTGTAAATACTCCTCTGACTAGGGAGCGTAACTTGATCAATTCGGGAAATAGCTTATAAACTATGAAAATATAGCTGTTAAATCCTGAATATTTTGTTTTGATGAAAAATCCGGAGCTTTTACACTTAAATCCGGAGATCCGGAGAGCGACTGAACAATCCGGAGAATCCGGATTTTATCCGGATATTTGGCAGGCCTGTTAAAGAAGTGTATATGTATGAATTAGCTATTAAAAAGGTTGTATGCTGTGTATAAATAATGATTACTCTGAAAGACGTAGCGTTCAATGAAATACGTCCAGCTTTTTATTAACATTTGACTTTATGCAGATTATTTTGTATAATAAACGACATACTATGATATAGAAACATAGATGTGTTAGTATTATAGTACAATTAATGCATATATGTAAGAAAAAAGGCACTTGTAAGGTATCATCTATAAAATGTAATTTGGGCACCGTGTATTAAACGACCGAATTGGAAGCAATCAATTCGACAATCGTGAACGCTGGGCCAATTCTTCGGGATCCCGCCTCGTGTGTATCACGGCGCTTCGGTATGTTCAAAATCTTGACATTCTGTTAGCCGGAAGGCAACGGCACATATAATTGTGCACTGTTGCTATGTAAACAATATGGCCGCTGGCCACACGTGTTGATGTATGATTTGCGTTGAGTGGTTGTATTTTACAATGAATATGAAGGTTTTATCACTGTTTTCATGCATAGACCTACCAAGTGGATGCGTCTTTTTTACTGAATCGAGTAGACTGCTTCACTGCGCATGTCCCGTTTCACTTTTTTAAACGCTGTGAGTCGAGGACAAAAATGTACGTTACATCCTTACCGGCGATTTTTTTTCTTGTTTGTAACTGTGATAAATGACTGTAAGTGTAAGTGCCGCGACATAATACGAACTCCGTTGTTACCAGGGCGATTGGACTGGTTTTCGAACTTGACCGAGTTTCATCAAGATTGAAAAACAAATATTCAAGTTATTGAGCGGACATCATCAAAATTGTAAATTTTCAATAATTAAACTCCGTTGTTACCTGGACGATCTGGCTGGTTTCCGAACTTGACCTAGATATTATGCCTATAAACAGTATTTCCAAGTTTCATAATGATATGTTAATATTTGTTTGAGTTAGAGAGCGGAGATCTTAACGGACGGACAACGCCATGACATAATACGTGCCGTCTTAGAGGGGCGTATTAAAAGTCAATTGGTTTCGCCACCGTGATTAAACTAGAAGGGTATAGACTGTCGGTTTTTTTCTACCTCCATCACAGAAAATCGACCGTCATATAAAACATTACATGTGTTGAAAATGACCTAAAGTACCATACCAAAAATTAAATTAATTAGATATCTGTGTGCCAGTGCGTAGTATTACAGGTAATTTCAAATCAAGACTCAGCCTCTGAGACGGTAACTTTCTGTACTCCCTGGAGGAGCAAGTAGAGAAATTACTACTTTAATTATCTTGCTTTATCAACAAATACATACACTGCTAGTATGTTGGTTTAGTTAATAATCGCATAGTTGTTTATGTCAAAGCTTAAATCATGTATTGAATGTAAAATTTAAAACTGAGTTGTGACATTTCAACTAATGTCTGTTCGAAAAATTACCAGTATATGGTTATAATGGCTTGCAACTTAAAATCAAAACATAAGTACACTAACAGTGAATGTATCGTTGTGTAGCAACATGTCGATCAAAGCGATTTTTTTTTCTAAAAAAAAACTGAATTGCTAATCGAGCCTAAAGCTCTTCCAGTCTCAATATTTAACTAAATTATCAAACAAAGCCAACATACTACCAACTGACGAAATACCATGATAAAATAAACGAAAGCACCCCGTATTAATAATATATTTAACTATCATTGATCTTGCCAATAAAACAGAATCGAAATAGTACATGTATTTAGTGAACAACATTTTTAACAAGATGAAATGGAGGTAATTTCAAAATAATTAACTTGGTGTCACTGTTTTCCACTTCTTAATTTAAAGGGACAATCTATGTTGATATTTTAAAACTCTCACCGTTAGTTTTTCTTCATAACTTGCATTTGTTTAATCATTAAGATAAACTATAAAAAAAGAATAGTATAAAGATAATTATTTTTGCATATTACTGACTGTTGATTATATAGCTCCAAAACTAGTTTCACAACATAGTAGAACAGGAACAAAACAAGAGGCAAAGTATGGCCTGTGGACGCTCTGCTGGCCAAAATGGCTCTTGTGCATGGTTTGTCATCATAAAATTCCCTTCAGTACTTCTTTTAAAAAATTGAAAAAAATAAAAATAAAAATGACCTTGAAACTCTACTGATAGGTTTTGATAACTTGATCAGCATTCCTGTGAAGTTTCATGAAAATCTGTCAAGTAGTTTCAGAGGAGCGGTCGCTACCAGTTTTTACTATATAACTCTATGTAAACAAAGATGGCCACTGGCAGCCATTTTTAATGTCGAATCAAAATATTTTTCAACCAAGATCAACATCATGTCATGCTGATCATTTAAGAAGTGTCCCATATCAATATCGCTTATAGTTTTCAAAAGAATTAGTCGCTACAAATTTGTTATTTTAAAAATCTATTTTTAGCCGTGGTAGCCATCTTGAATTCCAGGCCGACCTGAAATTTTGCTAGGATCAACTAGACATCAAGAGCAACATTCCTGTAGTTTCATAAAAATCCGTCCAGTAGTTTCAGAGGAGTAGTCTCTACAATTATTTACTATATAAGTCTATGTAAACAAAGATGGCCACTGGCAGCCATGTTTAAAGTCGAATCAAAACAATTTTCGACAAGGACCAACATCATGTCTTGCTGATTATTTTAGAAGAAGTACCATATCAATATCACTTATAGTTTTCAAGAAGTAGGCGCTACAAACTTGTTTTTTAAAAATCTATTTTTTACCTTTGGCGGCCATCTTGCATTTCCAATAAATGCGAATTTTTGCCAAGATCAACTAGACATCATAGGCAACATTACTGTGAAGTTTCATGAAAATCCATCCAGTAGTTTCAGAGGAGTTGTCGCCGAAAATAAAAGATTACGGACGGACAGACGGACGGATGATGGACACCGCACCACGGCATAAGCTCTGCTGATCTTTGATTAGTAGAGCTAAAAACAAACAAAAAAAACAAATAACAACACCCACAACAGAAATGTAAACCTTTGACCCATGCTAACAATTAAACCAAACTCACAATTTTAATTTTAAAATATAAATAATAATAATAATAATAAACACCTAACCAAACCTGTAGCCCTTCAACCAATACACCGAACCAAACCCGAAATCCATCACCCACTACACCTAACAAAAAACATAGTCCATTCCCCACTACACATAACAAAACCATAGCCCTTCACCTACTACACCTAACCAAAACCCACAGACATCTAACCAAAACCTATAGCCATTTACCCACGACACCTAACCAAACCCGTAGCCCTTCACCCAATACACCGAACCAAACGCGTAACCCTTCACCCACTACACCTAACAAAACCATAGCCCTTCACCCACTACGCCTAACAAAACCATAGCCCTTCACCCACTACACCTAACAAAACCATAACCGTTTGATAAAAACATAAATAAAAAATATTTAAATATATCTCTATAACAACCAAAAAAATAAGAGATAAACTATGGCCTGTGACGCTCTGCTGGCCAAAATGACTCTTGTGTCTTAAAATTCCCTTCAGTACATAAAACGAGAGGCCCAAGAGGACCTGTGGACGCTCTACTGGCTAAAACGGCTCTTATATCGAGGGTTGTCGACATAAAATTCCCATCAGTACGTCTTTTAAAACATTGCAAAAACAACAGGGATAGGATGGTCTGGTGGTAATCATGGGCAATAAGTCTGCTGTGTCTAGTATGGCATGGGTATTTTTAATTTGTCCCACTTTCTTCTAAGAAATTTCATAAAAATGGGGGGTGGGGTCGGGTGCGGGGTGCGGCGGGTGTATATTAACATTCTAAACAAATATGGTAAAGATCACATAAAAAATGAAGTTACTACAGATTAAATAAAGGTAAATACAATATAGTATTTGTCAATAAATATAGGGCCATAACTCTGTCATTACTAACAAACTGAGGCTTCCTGCAAAATTTTGTAGAAATCCAACAAACCGTTTAAGAGGAGTAGTTGACAAGAAAAAAGTAAAAATGCCAAAGGGCCATTACTCCGTCTTAATCAGCGAACTCGAACAAAAGTGTGATATGCACAACAAGACATCTTACCGATGCTTCCTGCCAAGTTTCGTCGAAATCCAACAAGGCGTTTAGGAGGAGTAGCGCCAACAAGATATTTAAAAGTAAAAATGTCCATGGGCCGTAACCATCAAATCAACGAACAGGAAAAAAACACAGTCGGCACAACTAGAAATCATAGCAATGCTTCCTGCTAACACGGCGTTAACACAAACAAAAAATAATGAATGAAGGTGCTAGTGTTCACAAGGCAAAAAATTGCATATGTTCGCAAAAACAAGGGCCATAACTCTAGTATAAATGGTCAGATATGGCTGTTTTTCGAAGTCGTCCAAGATTTCATAGCTATAACCAATAATACAAGTGGTATAATATAAATACACGTTTGGTAAAGAAAATTTCCCCCAGACCATTCAACTAGAAGGGTGTTATATACTAACACATACTATTCTTCCAGATTTCCCCCAGACCATTTAACTAGAAGGGTGTTATATACCGTCATATATTATTCCTCCAAACTGCCCCCAGTCCCTTTTACTAGAAGGGTGTTATATACTGATACATATTATTCTTCCAGATTGCCCCCATACCCTTTAACTAGAAGGGTGGTATATACCGACACATATTATTCCTCCAGACTGCCCCCAGTCCATTTAACTAAAAGGGTGTTATATACCGACACATTCCTTTAACTAAAAGGTGTTATATACTGACACAAATTATTGCCCCAAGTCCCTTTAACTAGAAGGGTGTTATATACCGACATATATTATTCTTCCAGATTGCCCCCAGTCCCTTTAACTAGAAGGGTGTTATATACCAACATATATTATTCTTCCAGATAGCCCCCAGTCCCTTTAACTAGAAGGGTGTTATATACCGATATGTATTATTCTTCCAGATTGCCCCTCAGTCCCTTTTAAATAGAAGGGTGTTATATACCGACACATTCATTTAACTAAAAGGTGTTATATACTGACACATATTATTGCCCCCAGTCCCTTTAACTAGAAGTGTGTTATATACCGACATAAATTATTCCTTCAGATTGCCCCCAGTCCTTTAACTAGAAGAGTGTTATATACCGACACATATAATTCCTCCAGACTGCCCCCAGTCCCTTCAACTAGAAAGGTGTTATATACTGACACATATTATTCTTCCAGATTGCCCCAAGTCCCTTTAACTAGAAGGGTGTTATATACTGACATATTATTCCTCCAGATTGCCCCAGTCCCTTTAACTAGAAGGGTTTTATATACCGACACATATAATTCCTCCAGACTGCCCCCAGTCCTTTTAACTAGAAGGGTGTTATATACCGACACATATTATTCTTCCAGATTGTACCCAGTCGCTTTAACTAGAGGGGTGTTATATACTGACACATATTATTCCTCCAGATTTCCCCCAGACCATTTAACTAGAATGGTGTTATATACCGTCATATATTATTCCTCCAAACTGCCCCCAGTCCCTTTTACTAGAAGGATGTTATATACTGATACATATTATTCATCCAGATTGCCCCCATACCCTTTAACTAGACGGGTGTTATATACTGACACATATTATTCCTCCAGACTGCCCCCAGTCCCTTTAACTAAAAGGGTGTTATATACCGACACATTCCTTTAACTAAAAGGTGTTATATACTGACACATATTATTGCCCCCAGTCCCTTTAACTAGAAGGGTGTTATATACCGACATATATTATTCTTCCAGATTGCCCCCAGTCCCTTTAACTAGAAGGGTGTTATATACCGATATATATTATTCTTCCAGATTGCCCCCCAGTCCCTTTTAAATAGAAGGGTGTTATATACCGACACATTCCTTTAACTAAAAGGTGTTATATACTGACACATATTATTACCCCCAGTCCCTTTAACTAGAAGGGTGTTATATACCATTGCCCCCAGTCCCTCTAACTAGACGGGTGTTATATACTGACACATATTATTCCTTCTGATTGCCCCAGTACATTTAACTAGAAGGGTGTTATATACTGACACATATTATTCCTCCAGACTGCCCCAGGTCCCTTTAACTAGAAGGGTGTTATATACTGACACATATTATTCTTCCAGATTGCCCCCTGTTACATACTGACACATATTATTCCTCCAGATTGCCTCCAGTCCCTTTAACTAGAAGGGTGTTATATACTGACACATATTATTCTTCCAGATAGCCCCTAGTCCCTTTAACTACCTAGTCCCTTTAACTAGAAGAGTGTTATATACGCCTTTCCAATAAGTAGGCCACTTATCGATTTATCTCCCCTGTCAAGTTGCGTGACGTCATAACAAGGACACTTTTTCAACACGCTGTGTAATGTTGTGCTGTCGCAGGTAGCATGGTGGCTTATACGCGTTTGCCGATTTTCTGAACAGTTACAGGTAAGAAGCAAGCATCGGATATTGTTTTATTTTATCAATATTACTTATTTTTTGGAAATTTGTTATAGATATATTACCAAACAGAACTTTTTTAGGGACGATTGAGTTGAAATATTATGGGCATGGCATAATTTCTAAAGTTCTTTTACACGACTGGGTGTGTTTTTATTGAGAAACTCGGAATATTTGCGAGCTTCATGTTTCAACGAAAAAAGGACGTTAATATTTAGATTATATTTATATAATTTCCGAAGTGTTTATCGATAAACATGACAAGCGAAGATATCCGTTTACTGTCTAGAGCCTTTTTCAGTTACCCCACCCACCCTGCATCCACACACTTTGTACTACATGTATGTTGGACAGTAGTTTAAATATCCATTTATAACTGGAAACATGTATTAAGTATTAAAATATGCAATAAACGGTATTTTTTTGTTTCAGTGGATAGAATACATCTCTGGATAGAAGGACAAATCATCAATGGCAAGTGCAGAGAAGCTCCAATTGGGACAGTCTCAAAACTGAAGTGTTCCATGTCCTTGTAAAATAGTAAGTTTGAGATACTTCTGACCAAAATATATTGTATTTGCTATCAAAAAGAATGATTGTGTGATACTTTTATGCATTGGCATATTGAAGAAAATGTATTAAAGATGCAGCAATCTTTACAAAATAACAGATAATTATACTGCATATAATTGTCTGCACATCAATTTATCTTTATACCTCTAGCAATAGTTTCATTAAAAAAAAATCGCGAACCCAGTTTTGAAGAAAAGAACTGATCACTTGTTTCTAAATGCAGCAATTGTATTAGACATAATTGATTCATTTCAGATTAACCAGAATCCGGTGTTGCAAAAGCTAGACAGCTACACTATCAAAACTGCCTGGGAGTTGGTGTAGGGCAGACTTACAAGCTGTGGTCTCAAAATATAAGCCATTGCCTTTGGGTTAAAATGTTGACGACCCGGGTTCAAACCTCTGCGGTGCCACCGAGTTTTCGTTGGTGTGTTCTTTGGCAATGCAGGTAGCCGCATCCGTCTGATGGTGACATAAACCGGAGTAAGAGGAGGACGTGGATTTCTATTTACGTCATGTATTCTTCATCTATCTCTGGGTGGCTCTAAATAACCTATGATGTGTTGATAAGCGTTTAAACATCTTTCCATTCAGAACATGGATGGTTTGATAGCACAGACCAATGAGACTAATGCTGAAGTGCAAGGATAACTGGGAATAACAGGAAAAAAGTGACGAGACTAAATTAAATTTATGGACAACAACAGAAGTATTCTGATTATGCGTGTTAAGTTTAACAAATTGTACTGAAGTACCACAATTTTCTATGAAAATTACTTTGTGTCAGGCTTGAGTGATGGTAGATTACTTGAAGTACACATTTTGCTTGTGTCTGGTGTTTTAATAATGTACAAGTATGGATTTGTTCGGGCAAATTATTAGACATACATGTTGGTTATCTTTTAATGGTTGCTTATAACACATACAATCGTGTACTTTTATTTTGTCACTGGTTTGGTTGTGTCATGTATGATTAAATTCAATTTTCCTCAATTGTCTTCAGTTATACTTTTATAAATATCAAATGGTATCACATGCGATTATAATAAATAATAAGGTTCGGCCTTAATGGGTTTTTTCTTAACCAGTTTTTTGTACGGACCGAGCGTCCTTGATAGCCCATCGGTCCGTGTGACTATTTATTGTCGGTAGTCATTAAAAAAAAAAAAAATTTAACACATACAGATGGTGCCACGCGGAACTTGCCTTTTATTTAAAATAAAATCATCTTCCGAGTACCTGTTTAGAAACCACTGAAAACCAGTGTTGTAATATCGCACATGTGCTCCTTATAATTTCTACAACCCGTTACGCGTATCACAAATCTTCGAACCCTGGGCATGATGTTGTATTACCACATGTTGTGTAATAACAGCGGAAGATCTCACTCTTATCCAGTCTTATATAAATAGTATTAAAACTTAACTTTAAAGGCACACTTGACAACTTCCTCATATTATTATATTATTAAGTTTTTGTTTTATTAAATTTAAAACAAAACTAATTATTGATTCATCATGTTCATAGTACCGGTACATGATACAAATTGTTAACTTTGTCATTAAATATTATTTTTTAAAGTGTGGAAAAAGTCAAATGTCTCTTTAAGGTTTTCAATGTTTGGGGTTGGTGGGACTACTTTCAGCTTTAACAATACTATATACAGCCTTGCAAGTTCAAGATAGCATCAGCGGCCTCGGTAGCTCAGTGGATAAGGCCTCGGCTTTAGAGCTTCAGACCTCTGCATCCCGTGGGTTTGCTCTCTGGCGGAGGCATGACTGATGGGAAACTTCATCTTAACTCCCACTGAGGTTGCTGTACCAACATAACCTAATATGATGTGATAACGGAAGGTAAACCCCACTTCTTTCGAGAGAGCATCAGATGAATTCATGAAATGGACTGGTTATCTCTGAATTATCATTAGCAGTTTAGCTATGATCAATTCATATATTAAACTGACATTGAAACAATTATAGAAAAGTGACAAATAAATGATGATAATTGTTTCATTTTTACAATATTGAATTTTCTCAATACTTTATAATGCATAAATTAAACAGGTCAACACATTTTAAAGGAACACCCGTCGATCATGATATTGCTTCCGGTACATGATATTAAGAAAGAATATCGCCTTATTTAATCCTATCTTTAAATGAAGACTTGAAATGAATATGGTTCAAAGGCAAAGACGAATTATTCAGGAATAAATCCATTGTGTGTTTGAATGAGTGTTTATTTCAACCCTTCGCATATAAGTTCATTGAACCAATAAGTTGACCACTAACTTGTCGATTGAGAAGTGCACATGAAACAACAGCGATACTAATAAATGGTTCGATGATGAATGTGTTCTTGCTAAAACACGTTACAAAGAGGCATTATTCAACTTTAACAGAAACAAGTCGGGCGAAAATAGGGTGTTACTGGCTAATACTAAATTGATTTACAAGAAATTAATTCAGAAAAAGAAACGATCGTACAAATTTAAACAAATGAAAGAATTAGAAAAAATGCGCCATTCTAAACCACGTGAGTTTTGGAAACTATTTATTAAAAGAAAACGCAACAATCCTGATATTTCCATGAATGAATTTAGTTCATACTTTATAAATATGTTTAAGGATATAAAAGTGTCGGTTTCTGAAGAAGCTGAAGAGTTTAATAATAATCATAATTTTAATGATGGCGATGCAATATTTGAAGAACTCGATAAACAGATTACTGTAAGCGAAGTTGAATCTGCAATTCGTGCCTTAAACAAAAATAAAGTTTCTGGAGATAATATTTTAAATGAATACTTTATCTCAACTTGCGATATTTTATCTGGACATATAACTGACATTTTTAACGTAATATTTGATTCAGGATATTTTCCGGATGAATGGACTGAAGGTTTTATAATCCCCTTGCACAAGCGAGGTGATAAAGACATGGTTAGTAACTACAGGGGAATAACTCTAGTAAGTTGTATGGGAAAACTTTTTACAAGTATTTTGAACACCCGGATTAATAAATGGTGTGAGATTAATAATACTGTATCGGACGCACAATTTGGCTTTATGAAAGGCAGATCAACGGTAGATGCAATTTTCGCACTTCATAGTATAATCGAAAAAATTCTAAACAATAAAAAACGGCTTTATTGTGCTTTTATAGACCTTAAAAAAGCGTTTGATTCTATCTATAGAAATGCAATGTGGTTAAAGTTATATAAATTTGGTATTAACGGGAAAATGCTAAGAATAATTCGTTCTATGTATAACACTGTCAAATCATGCATAAAATACTGCGGTTCTTTCTCGGATTTTTTCGAGATTTCAGTCGGTTTGAAGCAAGGGGAGATAATGTCTCCGATCATGTTTGCACTGTTTATTGAAGATTTAGAGTTATATTTGCAAAATAGAATAGAGAGTGGTTTATCATTAGATGACATTTCTTTAATTTTACTGCTTTTTGCTGATGATATGGTGTTAATAGGTAATACTCCGCAAGATCTGCAAATGAGCTTAAATCGTCTATATGAATATTGTGAAACTTGGGGTCTGGAAGTAAATACTGAAAAAACAAAGGTTATAGTTTTTCGTAAAAGAGGTAGAGTAACCGTTGATGAAAACTTTTCTTTTAACGGAGCATTATTAGAGGTTTCAGATGATTTTAATTATCTTGGAGTTGTATTTAACTACACAGGGTCGTATACGTTAAATCAACAGGCTATGTGCGGCAAAGCATTAAAAGCTATGAATCTTTTAACTGCAAACATAAGAAAAACTGAACTAAAACCTAAAACATCCCTTCAATTATTTGATGCTTTCGTCTCATCAATACTCAATTACGGCTGTGAAGTCTGGGGTTTCATAAAATCGAAAGAGATAGAGAGAATTCATCTCAAGTTTTGTAAACACATTCTAGGAGTAAAACTGACCACGAGTAATGCTGGTGTTTACGGTGAATTGGCGCGTTATCCTTTATTTATCACAAGATATACTAGAATAGTTAGATATTGGTTGAAATTAGTTAAAACAGAAAATATAATTTTATCATCTATTTATAAATCTTCATTATCTGATTGTGAAAGTGGTTTAAACAATTGGTTATCCAATGTAAAATCTCTGCTTAATACGTATGGCTTTATGTATATATGGGATGATCCTTTAAGGGTGAACCATCAACATTTTATATCTAGCTTTAAACAGAGGTTGGTGGATTGTTTTATTCAAAAATGGAACACTGATCTACAAGAAAATAGAGTATTATCAAGTTTGTATAGACATGTTAAAGATAATTTTGGATATGAAAACTATCTGAATATTTTATGTACAAAAAGATTACGAAGTGTTTTTACTAAATTACGTTTATCTTCACATAGCTTAAGAATTGAGACAGGTCGTTATGCAAGACAGAGGATTGAAAGAAATGAAAGAGTTTGTCAAATATGTAATTCAACTGATATTGAAGACGAATTTCACTTTGTTTTAATTTGTACAGCTTATAATGATATTAGAAAGAAATATATCAGAAAATATTACATACAAAGGCCAAATATGTTTAAATTTATAACACTTCTACAATCTTCAAAGAAGAAAGAACTTTTTAATTTAAGTAAATATTTGTCAGAGGCGTTTACTGTCAGATGTTCTATTCCAAATATTATTTCTTAAAATATATTCAAGTACATCCTCACATAAATTGTTATTTTATATATAATTCCTTTTGTTTTTTGATATCCTTGGGTTATTGATTAAAATGTGTGATTTATATGATCTATGATTAATTAAGGAGTATTGAAAATTGAACTATAAGTGAGTGTGTAGAAGTATGTGTAACCTGTCATGTGATTATAATTATGTATTACAAATTATGTATGTAATGATGAGAAACTGTAAAAGTTTAAGTCAATAAAGTATCTATCTATCTATCTATCATGAAAAAGTGTTTATGTCATAAAATCTGCTTCAAGACATTTTCACATTTTTGAGAATTTACAAAATAATAGGATCTTGGAAAAGGCTAATAATTCGCAAACTGTCCACATTTGATGCATGATCCCAGCCACGGTCAGTGGAATTCCTTAATTTTGGGCATAGTGTGTTCAACATGAATCCCATCAGTTGCTATACTTTTTTTTGTGGTTATTTGCTAACACATTAAACCAACTTTACCAAGGAATGGTGAAATGTTCAGTGAAACACCGCTTGGTAGAAAAGTCCAGATATTCTCGAAACCTTTAGGGCTCTATGAGCCATACTGCTGTCCGTTAATAGTTTGTAATTCCACTCCTAACAGAGATTTTCTTATTTGAAATACAACTAGTGTACATCTGTGACACCCATTTCTGACCTAATCTTCATCCGCAAAGTGTAAGAAGCACACTGCTTTACTTCCATTCAACTGAAATGATAAAAACAATATTCTGTGAAGACACTCCACAGAAACAAACATGTTTTACACGGTCACCTCTAACGGGTTTAACTTTGTCTATAACAAAATGAAATTATTGTTGATTTTCAGAAATTGTTTGCCCAAAATAAAGCAAGCAGTTAGCTTATAGTATTTCTTTTAAAAATAGTGTGCTAGTCATTTTAAGTTACTTGTAGGTCGAACATTGACGAATTCAAAGGAAAATATTTTTAAATTCTTCATACTGAAGTTCCTATATTTATATGCATGAATTGAGACACATTTACCACAACAAAATAATTAAAATGAACACAGAACCTGTTTACCAAGAAATAAGTATCTCGTGTCGAGAATATATTTATTTTGCCGCTATGCGTTACAAGAATTTTATAAAGTCAACTTACATTATTTTCAAACAGATGATCAGATCTTGATTGCTGCTCTCTCTCCATGTCGGGGTATATATTTTCATAGGTCCATTGTCAGTCATTACTGAAAACATACAAAGTAAATAATTAATGAAATGGGGTTTACAACCTGTTAAGTTTATATTTGGACAGCAACCTCAGTGACTTATGAGGTGAAAGATGAAATTTCCCATCAAACATGCCTCCGCCATGGAACGAACTCAGGCGGTTCAGAGGTCTGCAGCTCTTAAAGCAAGGCCTTAATTATCCACCGAGCTTCCAGAAAAAGAAATTTATTACTAATATAATCAATTGGCAATGAGAAAATCAAATGACCGCCATTGACTTTGTGTCATGACAATAATATAGTTATTTAATGGCGGAGACAATAATTTGCATGATCCTTCTTTTCACCTAGGGCAAATGGTGTTACTATTGACAATGAAGTCATTAAATAATATAGTTGTTAAATATAGTTATTTAATTTAGTGGTCAATAGTTACAGCTATTTGCCCGAGGTGCATGGACGAATCGTGAACTATTCATAACTTTTACATCCGGTCAATTTCCGATACATTGATGCCTCTGCGATATGATGCCAACCATTCAATAGTTCATCATGTGACCGCGCAATAGTAAATTTAGCGTGCAATAGTACTACTGAGACCTTGACGCCTAGTGCAATAGTACCCTTCTCGGGTCAGTAGTAACTCACTTTGATAACTCTAACCATTGAATTCTAAGTTCTATTGACCGGTAATTTATATAGTGCTTTATTACATGATTTAATATAACAAGCCGGTCATTCTGTTATAGTCCAAACTACTGACCAGTAATTTATACCGGAGATAATGTAACGGCAATTAATTTCTCATGTATTAATGCATGAATCTCCATGATCAATCAATGTTGTGGTGATATTTACCCGACGGCCCGTTAAGCTCAGTTGGTAGAGCACTTGCCGTATAAGTGAGGGTCCCATGTTCAATTCCTGTTCTGGCTGCACTCCACCCCCCCCCCCCCCCCCCCCCCCCCCCATCCCCTCACCCCACCCTTATCCACGCTCAATTACACCAAAAATTACAACATTAAAGAAGTACTTTGTGAGCGTTACCATGTTTTCCTTCACATTATTGGGGGCTGGAGAAGATGGGGCAAATATTTGCCCCCCCCCCCGCCACCCCTGCCCCACCCCCCGAATCTGAACAATGAGGGGGCGGCCCCCACACCCCTCCCTGGCCCACACGGCTCCTACGCCTATGTTGTCATAACAATAAATAACGTCATATGTATCAGCGAGTATGCATAAGTATACTTTTTCTTAAAGTAATACTATGTAATAGCATTAAATTCTTGAAATATCGAGTATCAACGTAATCCGTCCGACTCCCCACCCACTACTTTTTCAGGACGTCCTGATTTGTGAACCATGATTTTAGACACATTTCGGCACTTTATTAACTATTCTATAGACAAACAAGCTACAAATATATTCATTAAATATAAAAAAAATCATACCTTTCAGGAACATTCGATAATTTCCAGTTAAATGGTTAGGTTATTGTAAATCTTTCGATATGCCGCAAATTTCTGGGGAATTCCGTGAGTCCTGTTTATGACGTCACGCATCATACGATCGATAACTCCTACCGGCATAAAGTGTACTTTATGGAAAGGCGTATACCGACACGTATTATTCCTCCAAACTGCCCCCAGTCCCTTCAACTAGAAAGGTGTTATATACTGACACATATTATTCTTCCAGATTGCCCCAGTCCCTTTAACTAGAAGGGTGTTACATACTGACATATTATTCCTCCAGATTGCCCCAGTCCCTTTAACTAGAAGGGTTTTATATACTGACACATATTATTCTTCCAGACTGCCCCCAGTCCCTTTAACTAAAAGGGTGTTATATACTGACATATATTATTCTTCCAGATTGCCCCCAGTACCTTTAACTAGAAGGGTGTTATAAACTGACACATATTATTCTTCCAGATTGCCCCCAGTTACATACTGACACATATTATTCCTCCAGACTGCCCCCAGTCCATTTACCTAGAAGGGTGTTATATACCGACATACATTATTCTTCCAGATTGCCCCCAGTCCTTTAACTAGAAGGGTGTTATATACCGACACATATTATTCCTCCAGACTGCCCCCAGTCCCTTTAACTAGAAGGGTGTTATATACCGACATATATTATCCTGTTATTTCAGCAACACTGGTCAGTGAAACTTGAAATATGTCATCAGTACCATCAAGGACACTGGTAGACACAGGTTCCATAACTCTGTTTGGCATTTAAGCAAAAGCATGTTTTTTTTATTACTTTGAATTTCTGGTTAAAATTCTTTTTTGACAAAGTCCATTTATTTTAACAACTTAAAGTCTTACATCAACAAACTTGGAATATCAAGGGCACTGGTAAGACACATATTCCATATTAACTCTGTATTGCATTTAAGCAAAGTTATTTTTTTTTGTTCGACTTCAAAATGTTGGTAAAAGTTTTTAAGCAAGTCCTTTATTTCAATAGGTGATTGTTAATTATTAATACAACCTCAGTAAAGCGTGAATGCTAGCAGACACATGTTCCATAACTCTGTATTGCATTTTAGCAAAATTATGGCTTTTTTTCTGGATAAATATTGTGAAAATGTGATTTGCCTATAATTTTCGACTTAGAATTGCTTTTATTTTTATTTGTTAGCAAGTCCATTTATTTCAATACCCACTAGCCATATATCTCAGCCAAACGAAAGTGTCATCACTTACAGACACAATCATGTTTCATAACTTTTTATTTCATTTTAGCCAGATGATATTTTAGCCAGATGATATTTTCTTTTTCAACTTTTTCAACTTAAGAGTTTCAGTTAAAGTTTTTTAAGCAGCTTCATATATTTCAATGAAACCACTGCATACATCCAATAACAATGGCAAGCCTGTATATATCATTAGCCCCATAAACCCTACTCCTTCCACAGATAGACAAATATTTATTCTATTCTTCAGTTACCATGTCTGCATCCATCCTGTTCTCTTCCATCCCCTTCCCAACACCCTCCTCTCAACCCCCATCTCCAATGAAAATATTGTATTATTTCTGTGTTTTTTTCCCTATTCAGTTACACTTCACTTTCCCTCCCCACCCTCTTCAAGTTCATATTCTTTCTGGGGTATTGAAGGTCTTGCTTTGATATTTGGTATATATGTTCACTGACCACCCGCACCCCTACAACCCTACCTCAGTCGCCACCCACCTATTAACCTCCACAATTAAGACTTGACCTTGTGAATGAACTGGCACCATGGTTGGTGAGACAGAAGTGTCAGTGACCTTGTTTAAAATTGACCTTGAATAGTGGAGAATGCTGTCCTGTTCGACAGCTCTTTTGTTTAATATGGATCTTTCCATATTTGGTGGATAGAACTTCACGTGCTGGTGTTAATATTTAGTTTATATATGCTTGCACTTGTCTGCTTTCTATGTGAGCCCCCTTTTGCTCTTCTGAATTATGAATTGATTGGATGTTTTGTTTGATAGGGGATTGTTTTGTACTGGGCAATGACTATCATGTTCCATACCATTTTATTAACACTGGCATATTGCCCACGGCTTTGTATGTAACCTGGCATTGCATGTGGCTGCTTCTTAAGTCCATTTACTTGTTGATGATATTCACAAAGTCCATCGCATAAGTACCAGGACCCTTGTATTGTAATACTATCAAGACCACTGCATACTACATTGATTACTAACATCACATCTATAACTGTCATGGCTACTCTTTACCTCATTTTCTACTACCATGACCACTGCATATTGCAAGTATTACTATCATGACCACTGTATACCACATTTAGTACTACTATATGACTATTAAGACTAAATACCACATTTATTACTACCATGACCACTGTATACCCCATTCATTATTACCATGACCACTGAATACACCATGTATTACTACCATGAGCTATGCATACTACATGACCACTTGATACCATATTTATTAATAATATACCTTATGTCAAACATCCATGTTCAATGTTCAAAGACTGTTATTTTCCCATTTTTGTAATATCGCATATCGCTTGTAATGTGGAGTGAGTCACTGAATGATAGTATTTTTTTGTATTATATAAATGTCACCCCAGTATAATACTGTCTTATGGTTGTGAAGTCAAAGCAAGTTTATAATTATGTATTGGGATGTCCAATGCTGAAAAGTGTATGTCTACATACACAAATGAAAATCAGAATGGCTGACACAGTTTGCACAACTTTCTGAAGATGATTTGAAGTTTACTCAGTGAGTTCACAGCTGAAGATTCCGAAAGAACATAAAGAACAATCTGCACAAAAATGTTTTCTAGGTGCTGAGAATAGTGATTTTGAACAGAGAGAAGTGACCATGTATTTCAAAGGAAAATTTAGCAGAACCAAATATCTTTTTCAAACATATTTTTCAGTATAATAAAATAAATAGCCTTAGAAGGTTGACAACTGTTCACTGTCACCCTCACAGGATTGCAATATTTACATATTACCATGACCAATGTATATCACATTTAGGCCATTATTTTTTATTATTTGTTTTATGAATCAAGAAAGAGAATAGCTAGCTGTAGGGGAGAAATGGAAAAATAAAAAAAAATAATTTCGTTTTGTCGTAGGAGGGTTATCAAAAAATAATGGCCTTAAAACAACCATGACTTATGTATACCACATAGCCTAGCAGCATGCTGTTGAAGTCATTAATGATGTAGGTAATTAATTGGATTATGACTTGAAACAATTAAACTGTTATCATATACAAAGACGTGGAAAGATATAGAGAAAACGAAAGTAGAATTTTCATTTGGAGTTTCTATTCCTCAGGGCTTTTGGACAAAAGGGCTTTTAATAGGTATCTAAATAATAGTGTTAGATGATATTAAATGTTCCTATCATAATTGTCATTCAAATTTCATACGGGTAGTTATAAAAAAAATATAACTCAACAGCATGAAAATAAAATACTTTTTTAATGAAATTAATGAAGTTAGTAAAAAATATTTCAAAACTGTATTTTATGGCATTCATTTAAAATATTTGGGTTAAAAAATACCCGTGCACGGTAACATTTATGATTAAAAAAAATCCAAGATTTTTGCATGAATCTCCCTTAAAACAAGAGGTCAATGACCTTGAAGCTCTACTGATAGATTTTGATTTCAGGAAGTAGTCGCTACAGACTTGTTTTTTGAAAAATTATTTTTAGCCGTGGCGGCCATCTTGAATTTCTTGAAAATTCATTTGATGTAATCATTCATCACATAGTTGTAGTGTTTTTTCAGGGGAAGTAACTCGATTTTTCAAGGGAAGTAACTCTGTTTTTTTCAGGGGAGGTAACTCGATTTTTTTCAAGGGAAACAACTCTTTTTTTCAGGGGAGGTAACTCGGTTTTTTCAGGGGAGGTAACTCAGTTTTTTCAAGGGAAATAACTGAGTTTTTTCAGGGGAGGTAACTGTAATTTTTCAAGGGAAACAACTCTTCTTTTTTTTCAGGGGAGGTAACTCGATTTTTTCAAGGGAAACAACTATTTTTTTCAGGGGAAGTAACTCGATTTTTCAAGGGAAGTAACTCTGTTTTTTTCAGGGGAGGTAACTCGATTTTTTCAAGGGAAATAACTCATTTTTTTCAGGGTAAGTAACTCGATTTTTCAAGGGAAGTAACTCTTTTTTTTTCATGGGAGGTAACTCGATTTTTTCAAGGGGAATAACTCTTTTTTTTCAGGGGAGGTAACTGTAATTTTTCAAGGGAAACAACTCTTTTTTTTCAGGGGAGGTAACTCAGTTTTTGTCAGGGGAGGTAACTCGATTTTTTCAACGGAAACAACTCTTTTTTTCAGGGGAGGTAACTCAGTTTTTTCAGGGGAGGTAACTCAGTTTTTTTCAAGGGAAATAACTGAGTTTTTTCAGGGGAAGTAACTCGATTTTTTCAGGGGAAACAACTCTTTTTTTCAGGGGAAGTAACTCGATTTTTTCAGGGGAAGTAACTCAGTTTTTTTCAGGGGAGGTAACTCAGTTTTTTCAGGGGAGGTTACTGTAATTTTTCAAGGGAAACAACTCTTCTTTTTTTTCAGGGGAGGTAACTCAGTTTTTTTCAGGGGAGGTAACTCGATTTTTTCAAGGGAAACAACTATTTTTTTACAGGGGAAGTAACTCGATTTTTCAAGGGAAGTAACTCTGTTTTTTTCAGGGGAGGTAACTCGATTTTTTCAAGGGAAATAACTCTTTTTTCAGGGGAGGTAACTGTAATTTTTCAAGGGAAACAACTCTTTTTTTTTCAGGGGAGGTAACTCGATTTTTTCAAGGGAAATAACTCATTTTTTTCAGGGTAAGTAACTCGATTTTTCAAGAGAAGTAACTCTTTTTTTTCAGGGGAGGTAATTCGATTTTTTCAAGGGAAATAACTCTTTTTTTTCAGGGGAGGTAACTGTAATTTTTCAAGGGAAACAACTCTTTTTTTTCAGGGGAGGTAACTCAGTTTTTGTCAGGGGAGGTAACTCGATTTTTCAAGGGAAACAACTCTTTTTTTCAGGGGAGGTAACTGTAATTTTTCAAGGGAAACAACTCTTTTTTTTTCAGGGGAGGTAACTCGATTTTTTCAAGGGAAATAACTCATTTTTTTTCAGGGTAAGTAACTCGATTTTTCAAGGGAAGTAACTCTTTTTTTTCAGGGGAGGTAATTCGATTTTTTCAAGGGAAATAACTCTTTTTTTTCAGGGGAGGTAACTGTAATTTTTCAAGGGAAACAACTCTTTTTTTTCAGGGGAGGTAACTCAGTTTTTGTCAGGGGAGGTAACTCGATTTTTTCAAGGGAAACAACTCTTTTTTTCAGGGGAGGTAACTCAGTTTTTTCAGGGGAGGTAACTCAGTTTTTTCAAGGGAAATAACTGAGTTTTTTCAGGGGAAGTAACTCGATTTTTTCAGGGGAAACAACTCTTTTTTTACAGGGGAGGTAACTCAGTTTTTTCAGGGGAGGTAACTGTAATTTTTCAAGGGAAATAACTCTTTTTTTTTCAGGGGAGGTAACTCAGTTTTTTTCAGGGGAGGTAACTCGATTTTTTCGAGGGAAACAACTCTTTTTTTTCAGGGGAAGTAACTCGATTTTTCAAGGGAAGTAACTCTGTTTTTTTCAGGGGAGGTAACTCGATTTTTTCAAGGGAAATAACTCTTTTTTTACAGGGGAGGTAACTAATTTTTCAAGGAAAACAACTCTTTTTTTTCAGGGGAGGTAACTCGATTTTTTTAAGGGAAATAACTCTTTTTTTACAGGGGAGGTAACTAATTTTTCAAGGAAAACAACTCTTTTTTTTTCAGGGGAGGTAACTCGATTTTTTCAAGGGAAATAACTCTTTTTTTCAGGGGAGGTAACTCGATTTTTTCAAGGGAAATAACTCATTTTTTTCAGGGGAAATAACTCGATTTTTCAAGGGAAGTAATTCTGTTTTTTCAGGGGAGGTAACTCGATTTTTTCAAAGGAAATAACTGTTTTTTCAGGGGAGGTAACTGTAATTTTTCAAGGGAAACAACTTTTTTTTTTCAGGGGAGGTAACTGTAATTTTTCAAGGGTAACAACTCTTTTTTTTCTAGGATCAATTAGACATCAAGAGCAACATTCCTGTAAAGTTTCATGAAAATCCGTCAAGTAGTTTCAGAGGAGTAGTCGCTACAAGTTTTCATTATATAACTCTATGTAAACAAAGATGGCCGCTGGCAGCCATGTTTAACGTCGAATCAAAACGATTTTGACAAGGACCAACATCATGTCATGCTGATCATTTTAGAAAAGTCCCATATCAATATCACTTATAGTTTTCATGAAGTAGTCGCTACAAACTTGTTTTTTAAAAACCTATTTTTAGATCTGGCGGCCATCTTGGATTTTACATCAACATGAATTTTTGCTAGGATCAACTAGACTTCATGGGCAACATTTCTGTAAAGTTTCATGAAAATCCATTCAGTAGTTTCAGAGGAGTAGTCGCTACAAAAAAAAGTTTACGGACAGACGGACGGACAGACGGACGACGGACGCCGCACCACGGCATTAGCTCTGCTGATCTCTGATCAGTAGAGCTAAAAATCACTAAACTCCCAGACTGAGGTCTTGAAAATATCACTTGTAAGAACACAGGTCAAATATTGTTCAAGTGATATCAGTTAGATGTGTATGAAGTCACTTTTTTAAGTTATGAGCAAGATTACACTACAAAATTCCATACCATTACGTTCCGTGAAATTCACATGAAAAGGTAACAATTCATTTAATGTTAATTAAAATGAACTTATTTTAACGTGAAGTTCATGTGAAAAAACAGTAACGTGAAATTTTTAAACAATTAAAAAACGTGAATTTACTGTTAACGGAATTTCACGTGAAAACATTTATTTTGATTGTAAACCAAAATAAATCGGTTCAAATTTCCTGCCTGGAAATTATATTTCTTTAGCCATTATTTAATTATTTCTTGACATGTTATTTAAAATGAACATAAACAATACAGACCCATTGTAATAAAAAGAGTGGTGCCTTATAACAGGGCATTATATGCCAGTGTTCAAAGTGTTGTTTTTTTAAAATTGAATTGAATTGGCGCCTGACAGGAATGAACGGGCCAGACTTATCCTCCATTTACATCAAGATAAAATATGGAGAATGGGTCTAAACCTTACCTGCAGAACTGCAGACACTTACGATGGAGCCAGTCATTTCCACATTTGCATACGCGGTGTCATGATAAAAACCTTGAACGAACATGATAAACATGAGGCCCGAGAGGGCCTGTGGACGCTCTACTGGCTAAACATAAAGTTTATGTATAATATCATGCAACCGGAACATGGTGATGATATACGCAACTAGGCTTGGTACAGATCATCCCTGAAAAGTTTCATTGAAATCCGAAGGCCCTTTCGTCTTACTATGAGGCCAAAATATAGCATATTTCAGAAAATCAAGGACCATAACTCCTGTGTAAATGGTCCAATCTGGCTGTTTTTCAAATTTATCGGAGCTTTCATTGATATTAACAATCTGGTAAAGTTTGGTAGATCGGATGAAAAATGAAGGCCCTATCATCTTAACAATGCAAAATGTAACATTTTTAAATAAATCAAGGGCCATAACTCCGCTGTTACTGGTCCGATCTGGCTGGTTAGGAAAAAAAGAAAAAGAATAATAAAAAATGCAAACAAATGAAAAATGAAAAAAAAAATTCAATAAAATGAAAAAAACAATAAAAAAAACAACGAAAAAATATAATAATATCTGGTAAAGTTTGGTAAAGATCAGATGAAAAAAGAAGGCCCTATCATCTTAACGACACGAAATACAGCACTTTTAACTGAATCAAGGGCCATAACTTCGCTTTTACTGGTCCGATATGATTGGTTTTCAACATATTTTTTTTGTCCGAGCTGATGAAAAATGAAGGCCATATCGTCTTAACAAGGCAAAATATAGCATTTTTAACTAATCAAGGGCCATAACACCGCTGTTACTGGTCCGATCTGGCTGGTTTTCGAACTTGTCCAAGCTTTCATTGACATTAACAATCAAATAAAGTTTGGTAAAGAGCAGATTAAAAATAAAGGCCCTATCATCTTAACGAGGCAAAATATAGCATTTTTAACTAAATCAAGGGCTGTAATTCTGCTGTAACTGGTCCGATCTGGCTGATTAAACAAGAAAAAAAAAAAATAATAATAATAAAAAAAAAAAAAATGAAACATGAAAAAAACAAGAGGCCCAAGAGGGCCTGTGGACGCTCTACTTGCTAAAACAATTAAAAAAATAAAATTAAAATCGAAAAAAAACAAAAAAAACAATAAATCAAATTAAAAAAATATAAATTAAAAAACTGTTACCCCCGATGCACGTCCAAATTTGACACCAGGGTCACCATTTGAACAAACTTGGTAGAGGCCGGCCGGCCGGCCGGCCGGCCGGACCATAAGCTGATGCTACATGTAATACATATGAGAGCTCTGTGCCATGTGGTTCCAGAGAAGATTTTTTTCAGTTTTTGCCTATACAAGCCTAAGTAAAACTGTGACCCCCCAGGGTGGGGGGCCAAATGTGACCAATGGGTCACCATTTGAACAAACTTGGTAGAAGACCATAAGCTTACAGCAAATGCAAAATATTAAACCTCTGGCTCTTGCAGTTTCAGAGAAGATGATTTTTTAAGTTTTTCCCTATACATGTCTATGTAAAATGTGACCCTTGGGGTGGGAACAAATGTGACCCGAGGGTCACAATTTGAATAAACTTGGTAAAGGACCATAAGCTTATAGCAAATGCAAAATATTAAACCTCTGGCTTACTTGCAGTTCCAGAGAAGAAGATTTTTTTCAGTTTTTCCCTTAACAAGCATTTATGTAAAACTGTGACCCTCGGACAGGGTCCAGATGTGACCCCAGGGTCACCATTTGAACAAAATTGGTAAAGGACCATAAGCTTATAGCAACAGCAAAATATTAAACCTCTGGCTCTTGCAGTTTCAGAGAAGATTTTTTACGTTTTTCCCTATACATGTCTATGTAAAACATGTGACCCTTGGGGCGGGGCCAAATGTGACCCCAGGGTCACCATTTGAACAAACTTGGTAGAGGACCATAAGCATATAGTAAATGCAAAATATCAAACCACTGGCTGTTGTAGTTTCCGAGAAGAATTTTTTTAAAAAAAAAATCCTATATAAGTCTATGTAAAATTGTGACCCCCGGGGTGGGGACAAATTTGACCCCAGGGTCACCATTTGAACAAACTTAGTAGAGGACCATAAGCTGATGCTACATGTAATACATGAGAGCTCTGTGCCTTGTGGTTTCAGAGATGATTTTTTAAAGTTTTTTCCTATATGTCTATATGAAAAACATGCAAAACCTCAATATACAAACATTGGACCCCCGGGGCACGGCCATTTTTGACCCCGGGGATTTCATTTGAACAAACTTGATAGTCTAGGCGTTTGCGATCATTTTAAAAGAAAAACTGTTTAAATCTGTTTGGCGGTTCTGGAGAAGATTTTTTAAGGTTTTGACCATATATGGTAATGGCAGCCATTTTGGATGTAGCGCTGACCTAATTTTAACAAATCTAAAAAGCATTCATCTAAGGATCATCCATGTGAAATTTGGTCAAAATTAGCCAAGCTGTTTCTGAGGAGAAGTCGTTTGAAGAAAAGTTAACGGACGACAGACGACGGACGGACGACGGAAGACGGACAACACACCATCCCATAAGCTCTGCTGGCCCTTGGCCAGTAGAGCTAAAAATCAATAAAAATAAAAAAACACAAGAAATATCACTGAAAGTGATAAATTCCCCCGAAGTGTCCTTTGCCCTCTATGTATGACCTTGACCTTGGAACCATGGACCTGGATTTTTTGCACGACACGTCATTTGGTTGTGGTGAGCACTTGTGCCAAGTTATTTGAAAATCCGTCCAGGCATGCAAAAGTTATTGACAGGACACGATTTGACCTTTGACCTCTAAGTGTGACCTTGACCTTTGAACATCCGTCCAGGTATGCAAAAGTTATTAACCAGACATACTTTGACCTTTGACCTCTAAGTGTGACCTTGACCTTGGGGTCAAAGACCTGGATTTTGTGCGCGACACATCGTCTTGTGGTGAGCACTTGTGCCAAGTTATTTGAAAATCCATCCATGAATGCCAGAGTTATTGACCTGACACAATTTGACTTTTGACCTCCAAGTGTGACCTTGACCTTGAAGACCTGGGTTTTGCGCGCGACACATTGTCTTGTTATGGTGATCACTTGTGCCAAGTTATTTAAAAATCCCAGCAGAGGTTGTGACGTTACGGTCCGGACACGAAATTGCGTACCTGTTTTTGACCTATGAACTACAAGTGTGACCTTGACCTTTGAGGTACGGACCCGGGTTTTGCGTGACACATCATCTTGTTATTGTGATCATGTGTGCCAAGTTAATCAAAAATCCATGCAGGGGTTTTGAAGGTACAGTCCAGACGCGAACTGCGGAATGACGGAATCCGGAACAGACGGACAGACGGATGTTGCGATTACTATATGCACCCGAAATTTTCGGGCGCATAAAAAACGACGGACAACTCGCATTCCCATAAGCTCTGCTTGCCAATAGAGCTAAAAATGACAAAATGAATATGAATGGGGATCCTACCCATCTACATGTGATGGTGTGTTTGTGAGATGGCAGTGGTTGTAACCACACGGGGACAGGGGCGTACCTGTGCTTACGCACCTACTCACGTCGATGAAATCCGGCCTGCCCGGGTTCAGGATGACTAGTCTAGACAAAGTTTGTATTTTAAAACTGTTAAAGGACCATAACTCCGCCAAAAATCCTTAAACCGGAACACAGCAATGACATGCACCACTAGCCCTGGTACTGATCATCCCTGCAAAGTTTCGATGAAATCCGGGCAGGAGTTCAGGACAACTAGTCCAGAAAATTTTGTATTTTAAAACCTTAAAAAAGGGCCATAAATCCACCAAAAATCATTCAACCGGAACACGGTGACGATATGCATAACCAGATTTGGTACAGATCATCCATGCAAAGTTTTATTAAAATCTGGCCAAATGAATGCCCTACACACCAAATATTAATTACAAACATGGACCCTTTCAAAAGTTATTGAGCGGAAACAGATTTGTTGCAGAAAATCAAGTCGAAAAGGGGCCACAACTCCTGCATAAAATGAGCAACGTTGACCAAAATTGAACTTGACCTGTATTTTATAATTACACAGCAACACACCAAATATTAATTACAAACATCGACCCTTTCAAAAGTTATTGAGCAGAAACCAATTTGCTGCAGAAAACTAAGTCGAAAAGGGGCCATAACTCCTGCATAAAATGAGCAACGTTGACCGAAATCAAACTCGACCTGTATTTCATAATTACACAGCTACATACCAAATATTAATTACAAACATGGACCCTTTCGAAAGTTATTGAGCGAAAACCAATTCGGAAGGGACGGAAGAG
Source organism: Cyrtodaria siliqua (assembly GCA_037043455.1). Taxonomy (NCBI): domain Eukaryota; kingdom Metazoa; phylum Mollusca; class Bivalvia; order Adapedonta; family Hiatellidae; genus Cyrtodaria; species Cyrtodaria siliqua. The sequence goes on along the minus strand of JAWPHD010009048.1, from coordinate 8,672 downwards.
ACGGAAAGGACGGACGGATGGACAGGGGTAACACTTAATGCCCTTTCGGCATTCTCGAATGCCGGGGGCATAAAAAGTTCCCTTTATGTCCAGCAAATGCCATTGACATGTAATGGAAATGCACATAAAACAAGACAAGTTTTAATATGTTATAAATTTATTAAACAAGATTGAAAAACGTTAAAGGGGGTACATCAGGCTAATAGTGGTGCTCTAGGAATCCTACTTAATTTACAAAAAAGGATTTTTTTTTGTTCTGAAGGGCTTACTAAACATACAGAATGAGTCTAAAAATGACCCCTTATTTACAAGGAAATGTTGACTGATATGACATTTACAAGGAAATGTTGACTGATATGACATTTACAAGGAAATGTTGACTGATATGACATTTACAAGGAAATGTTGACTGATATGACATCTTTATCATGAATTAGAACAATTGTAAATATTTTGATTCTTCTGGAAAAGGCCTGATGTACTCTCTTTAATTCAAAACAACATGATTATTTACATATAAAATACGAATGAATGAAATGATCGTTTACATCTAATGTTAACACAACATATTTGGTTATATTGACAGCAATCTCAGAGGGAGATGATATGAAGGATGCAGTTTCCCTTCAGACTTGCCTCAGACAGTGAATAATTATAATAGGAAATATGAAATGTTACATTACCATGTGTAAACATAGATGGCATGCTCATTTGTAAATAGATGCCATAAACAGGTTGATTACATACAGGATTAAATACATAACTTCTGAGATAAATTTTATTTACCATTTTTAAACAAAACTCAAACCAATTGATCCAACGACAATATACTATGTGTAAACAAACCATAATGATCATTTGAGTTGTACGCCATAACGCTGTCACCTCTTCACACATTTTGTGATAGTCGTGATCACTGATATAACCATGTAATATGTCATTGTATATGATCATGCTATGTTGAACGATACTATACATAGTTTATAAGAGAAGTGAATTGGGTTTTAAGGTGCACCAACACATAAAAGGTTATATAGCGCATAACAGGAATGAACATCATCGCAGCCAGGCCCATCCTCCATTTACATCAAGATAAAACATGGAGAATGGGCCTAGAACCTTATAACCAGCAGAGTTGTACACATTCTATAGTAGAACTGTAGTGAATGCACAGAAGCAAGGAAGCACCACCAGCGTCGGTGCAGATGCTCGACTTTAGAGGCCAGGTCCATTTATTGTGATAGACTAATTAAGCTGAAACAGAATTATGACACCTATCTCTGAATTCTTCGTATGAAAGTGAATGCATGTGTGATATTTCATGTAATTCTTTAATGGGATTCGGAGAAATGAAAAAAAAAAATTTAATACTATGTTGACAAGCAAATTTTCTACGTATAAAATGCCAGCCATAATTTTGATAAAAATAAAAGCATGTGTTGCAGAACCTGGCTGTATGACATGTATGATGTATGACATGTATGATGTAGGACATGTATGATGTATGACATGTATGATGTAGGACATGTATGATGTATGACATGTATGATGTATGACATGTATGATGTAGGACATGTAGGACATGTATGATGTATGACATGTATGATGTATGACATGTATGATGTAGGACATGTATGATGTATGACATGTATGATGTATGACATGTATGATGTTGTTTAATGATACTGAATACATGTGTGAAGTTTCAATGCATTGTGTAAAGTAGTTTCAGAGATACAAGCTCACATACATACAACTTTAACCGGACGAAGACGACGATTAAGTGATGACAATAGAGCTAATTTTTTCTTCGAAAAATTGAGCTAACTTTGTGTCTTCATATTTAAAATCCGTCTTTTCAATATGATGACTTATAAAAACACATTAAACAAGCGTTAAAAGGTAATTACAAACACATTAATCAAGAAATTACATACAGATACTTTTATTTCAGATTTCCAGTTTCTACAATTTAGCCCTACAAAGTATTTGGTAACAGTACAGTATTTGGAACATACATAATATATTCATCAAGGAGAGCTAAACTAGCTCAAACTCTGCAACCTATGATTCCAACTTTTAATAAAATGATCATTCAATCTTTGTCTTGATAATGTTAATGAATATATTAAAGCAAAAAAGAAACACACTTCTGAAATTGCCACTACATAATTTATATACTGCAAACTTATTTCCTCATAATAACTCAAGAGAAATCCAGAGATATTTTGTGTTACAACTAGTTAGAGAAAGGACAAAACCGCAGCTCTAGACCTTTTAATCAAACAACTGGTTAGGGAAAGGACAAAACTGCTGCTCTAGACCTTTTAATCACACAACTGGTTAGGGAAAGGACAAAACCGCTGCTCTAGACCTTTTAATCACACAACTGGTTAGGGAAAGGAAAAAACCGCTGCTCTAGACCTTTTAATCACACAACTAGTTAGGGAAAGGACAAAACCGCTGCTCAAGACCTTTTAATCACACAACTAGTTAGGGAAGGGTCAAAACCGCTGCTCTAGACCTTTTAATCACACAACTAGTTAAGAGAAAGGACAAAACCGCTGCTCAAGACCTTTTAATCACACAACTAGTTAAGAGAAAGGACAAAACCGCTGCTCTAGACCTTTTAATCCCACAACTAGTTAAGAGAAAGGACAAAACCGCTGCTCTAGACCTTTTAATCACACAACTAGTTAAGAGAAAGGACAAAACCGCTGCTCTTGACCTTTTAATCACACAACTAGTTAGAGAAAGGACAAAACCGCTGCTCTAGACCTTTTAATCACACAACTAGTAAGAGAAAGGACAAAACCGCTGCTCTAAACCTTTAATCACACAACTAGTTAGAGAAAGGACAAAACCGCTGCTCTAGACCTTTGAATCACACAACTAGTCAGAGAAAGGACAAAACTGCTGCTCTAGACCTTTTAATCACACAACTAGTCAGAGAAAGGACAAAAACGCTGCTCTAGACATTTTAATCACACAACTAGTTAGAGAAAGGACAAAACCGCTGCTCTAGACCTTTGAATCACACAACTAGTCAGAGAAAGGACAAAACTGCTGCTCTAGACCTTTTAATCACACAACTAGTCAGAGAAAGGACAAAACCGCTGCTCTAGACATTTTAATCACACAACTAGTCAGAGAAAGGACAATACCGATGCTCTAGATCTTTTAATCACACAACTAGTCAGAGAAAGGACAAAACTGCTGCTCTAGACCTTTTAATCACAGTACACTTTACAACAAAAAGTCCATGTTCTGTTGAAGTTCATCTTTAAAATCTGAACCATGCATGCATTTCAGGACTACTTACATATATATAATGTTAGGAGATGGCAATATTTTACATCCCAAGTTTGGTAACCTGCTTGAGCCAAACGGGTAATTGATCAATAATGAAATTTTGAAGGGAGAACATTTGCTATGTTACGAGTTGTTTTCGTCTTATTTCCGAAAGGAAAGGTCTAATGTAGTCATATATCATTTGATTAACAGCAGCATATTATACATACAATATATAGCACAAATTTCTGAGTTTTTTCTACAGTATAACTTCTAATTTTCACCACCTTGTTGGAGCCATACTTTATAAAAACAGTCAATCTAACAAATGTTTAATATGTAATGTCCAGTTAACATTTTGTGGATATTGTTAAAAGTGACTTAACATAATATTATACACAAACATATTTTTGTTCCCTCAGTTGTAAACTATTTAACCAATATTTTAACTTAGCATATATAAAATCATTTTGTGTTGCCTTTTTCAACTGATACCTTACAGATCATTTTACAAAACTAGAATTTGCTTGTATAAATCCCTAGATTTCACATGAACATTTCTGGATTATTTAAGGTGTTCACAAACTTATTAAAAAGGTATATAATTTGTGTCTTCATGATATATACAAACATATAATCCAAGTACAAAGTCAATAAGCAAGCACTTAAATACATATATACAAACACACATTACCACACCCCAACTCTAAAAGGTTACATGGTGCCGACTGAAATGAGCATTCCAGACAAACCCCCCATTTACATCAAGATAAAAATATGCAGAATGGGCATAGAACCTTCCCACCTGTAGAACTGCAGAGTTGCTGCAAACTCTATTGTACAATTAACACTTCATTTTTTGCTAAGCCAGATCATTGTTTTCTGCCTTCAGTGCTGATTCTGCCAGGGAATATAATTTTTTATACAATTATTTCAAATAGCACACACAAACAACTCTTGAATGACAAACATTCAGATAATAAGCTTAAAGGGACACATGGCAATCTTAAGTTTGTAAAACTCGTGGCACCCCATTAGTCTGTCTGCGTAACTTGCATAATGTTCAAAGAATATTATAAAGCAAATTGTTTTTGCATATTATGAACTGCTGATTATATTGCACCAATAATATGTTCAAGCTGATGGCACAATAACAAGCCTATGGCAGAATAACAATGACAGAATAACAAGCCTATGGCGGAATAACAAAGAAAAGCTGAAAACTCAAAATTATATTTAATTATATGCAAGCATGATACTGGATTAATAAATGAAGCGGCTAATTTCAATGCTTGATAAAAACTTCAACATTACCGTGTGTGCCTTTAACATGACAAAATATGTACATTAAGGATAGATCTACAAAATAAAATTTTATATATATATATTCAACTGTTGCAGGAGATATGCACCAACACGGGTTTGAAGACAGGCTAAAGCGACCAGGACTATCCCTACCTACAAGATCCCGCCTTCACAACCAAAGTCCAGTACATATACTCGGCATCAAATAAAACATTGTGAACAAGTCATGAATAAGCAATATCAATCTCCTCAATCAAAAATTAATACATAAGTAACATTGGCCAAATAAGATGCATCCATTTTTTAACACTTTATTTGAACTTAAAAAAGGTGTTATTTTAAACAGCACCAAAGTACTCAAAACATGTTACATTATTTTATGAAGGGAAAAAGGATAAGAATTGTCAGAAGGAAAGACAGCATTCTCTACATACTTTTCAAAGTCATCCATAAGATATAAGTGAGGGTCATTATACAATTATCACTGGTACTGATCATTCCTACCAAGTTTGGTTGAAATTCAGCAAGGGATTCAGGAGAACTAGTCCGGACCAACTGAGTGTGTAAGGGCCATAATAACTCAGCCAAAAATCATTTAACCAGAGAACGACAACAAAACATGCACAAGGCTTGGTGCTGAACATCCCTATCAAGTTTAGTTTAAATCCGGCCAAGGGATGTGACATAAAGACAGACTGACAACAAATACAACAATGTCTCCCCATCCACTTTGTGGAGGGAGACATAACTCTGCCTGAATAAGCAGTGGTTGGGAACCACACAGGTTGTAGGTGGCATTAAGTAAATCACGTAACCTTTTGTGGCAAGCAATGTCGGTGAATTGTGTTCCTTCAAGAGGAAAATACCGGCATAAGTATACCGAACAAAAAAAGTTTAGCACCACTTTTTAGTGACATAAGATTAAACATATATAATTGCTTGAAGATATTAGAAATGCTATGTAAGGATGTGATTTTTCAAAAAATTGTATTATTTTACTATTTTCTAAAGAAAGTATCAAAATTACCTCCCATATATTAAAAACAACTCATTTCATTATACAAACGTATTGCTTTGAACAAATAATGTTTGGCATTGACAAGACTTGCTAATTCTGTCATTGTTTAGAAAATGCTGAAATGTGTTCACAAACGATTGTTATTCTTAAACAAAACATTCCAAATTTCATGATACCTCCCTTTTCATTGAAATGGTAACGATATTCGATAATTATAAAAATATGTTCCCATCATATTTGCTTTATTTCTATCACTGACTTTGTTTGCAAATGACTTTGTAGCAATATTATTGGTCATATCTATGTCACTTTATCATTGACCCCGAACATCAGTGTTTTTTCCCCTTATATATTAGTGGTAGCGAAAAACAGTACCATTCCCAATGGCAAAAAGTATGTTTTTTTCCCCGATTGGGGTGGAAAATTGTTTTTAAATGTTTTAGAGGGGAACTTTAAACAGAAACAGGGGGAGAAAATATACTTTTAGAGGAGGGTAATGAAATGCTACAAGAGACTGTATTGTGTTTGCAAAGTATTTAAACATGCAATATTGCTTTTGTCTGATACTGAAAAATTCCCAATTTAAGGCAAAACATACCTTGCTTTGTACCTCGTCTGTGGAAATGACATGCATTTCATGTGCTAAATTTATTTTTCATGGTATATGTTACATAATATCCAATGATTCACACAGACTGCATGCCTTACCATTTATCAGTGATAAGAATATCGGCATATTGGCTTTGTGGATATGTCGTAATAATTTGTTTGTTTGTTTGTTTGTATGGTGTTTTACGTCTTTTTCAACACATGTAAGGTTCAATTTTTTGTGGTGGAGGCAGACCACCCACTTTTCCTGGGTAGAACCAGTACTGTACCTCCCGCCATCCGTAAGAATCGACACTTTCTCACTTACAAGTCGAGCTCCCAGTGTGATCGAACCCGCAGTGGTGAGAGGCGAAGTTTTACAATGTAAAGGCGTTAACCATTCGACCACGGAGACGCTATATGTCGTAATGAAGATGGTAAACGCACACAAAGCTTTTTACCTAAAAAGTTGCACAAATCAAAACAATCCATATTAATTTGCGCGTGTTTTTTTATTTTTTATTTGTTTTGAACCACGAATGACAGCCTGTTTATTTCATCACATTTAACATTACGTGGTCCCACCTTAATTCCATTATATTAGCCGGAATTTTTAACAGATATTATCGACAATGAAACACGTCTAAAACTGTTTTACTGACAAAATGAGATAAACTGCTGTAAATTGTTCCAAGCATGTGTCTAATATTAAGGTCATAGTTTTTTTGTTTTGTTTTTACTTAACTTCCATTTAATCTGAAGTCTTTTTTTTAAATGTATTAATTCACATCCATTTTGAAAACATGAAATATTTAAAGCAATATTCATTGCAGTCAAATATTATCTACAGCTCTGATTGGATTAATTCTTATGACCTTCATGTAATCACATGATACAAGGCAAAACGCCATACATGTTTTACTACCAGAGTTAATAGTGCAGATGGCAATGTACCCATAAAGTTCCACGAGTGTTTTACTACCAGAGTTAATAGTGAAGATGGCAATGTACCTATAAAGTTCCATGAGTGTTTTACTACCAGAGTTAATAGTGCAGATGGCAATGTACCTATGAAGTTCCATGAGTGTTTTACTGCCAGAGTTAATAGTGCAGATGGCAGTGTACCTATAAAGTTCCACGAGTGTTTTACTACCAGAGTTAATAGTGAAGATGGCAATGTACCTTCGAAGTTCCATGAGTGTTTTACTACCAGAGTTAATATAGTGCAGATGGCAATGTACCTATGAAGTTCCATGAGTGTTTTACTACCAGAGTTAATAGTGAAGATGGCAATGTACCTTTGAAGTTCCATGAGTGTTTTACTACCAGAGTTAATAGTGAAGATGGCAATGTACCTTTGAAGTTCCATGAGTGTTTTACTACCAGAGTTAATAGTGAAGATGACAATGTACCTATGAAGTTCCATGAGTGTTTTACTACCAGAGTTAATAGTGCAGATGGCAATGTACCTATGAAGTTCCATGAGTGTTTTACTGCCAGAGTTAATAGTGCAGATGGCAGTGTACCTATAAAGTTCCACGAGTGTTTTACTACCAGAGTTAATAGTGAAGATGGCAATGTACCTTCGAAGTTCCATGAGTGTTTTACTACCAGAGTTAATATAGTGCAGATGGCAATGTACCTATGAAGTTCCATGAGTGTTTTACTACCAGAGTTAATAGTGAAGATGGCAATGTACCTTTGAAGTTCCATGAGTGTTTTACTACCAGAGTTAATAGTGAAGATGGCAATGTACCTATGAAGTTCCATGAGTGTTTTACTACCAGAGTTAATAGTGAAGATGGCAATGTACCTTTGAAGTTCCATGAGTGTTCATAAGTGTAAATGTTACACTTCCCAAATTATCATGCAGAATGTGTATGTCCATTTGATTGTCCATGTCAGGTCATGATGAACTTGACCTACTGAACCCAAAAACCAATAGGGTTTCCCTTTATTGCATGAAAAGAGTACAGAGCAGGAAATTAATTTCTGAGTTTCTCGTCCTACATAATATTTGAATGGTCAAATTGATAAATTATTAAAGAATTACCTGAATTCTACTCGTCCTGAGCACTTGTCATGACGAGTGGACGAGTGGAATTTTCATGCCCTGGAGTAATTGTTTACAGATGGATGATGGAGGTACAGACAACCCTATTTGTATCATTCATTTAATTCAAACATGCATATAAACAAGAGGAACATGATAGCCCTATATCGCTCAAGTGAGTAAATTTGAACCAATAAAACACACTAAACACAGTTGTTATCAGGAACGAAATGAAAACTTGTGACAAATAGGATGGGGCAAATACGCTGAAAGCCAAATGTTGTGCCAGACATATGCTGAAAGCCCACATGTTGTGCCAGACATATGCTGAAGGCCCACATGTTGTGCCAGACATACATTGAAAGCCCACATGTTGTGCCAGACATACGCTGAAAGCCCACATCTTGTGCCAGACAT